>JARBWK010000151.1:0-58254 GCA_030556195.1 Anolis apletophallus | reverse complement strand
CCATGGCCTAGGGTGGCCTTATGGGTAATCCGGGCCTGTGTGTGTGTGGTGGGCAGGTCAGAGTAGTCATGCCACCAGTGCCTGAAGACGGCGACTGCAGGCACTGGCAGGCACGAAGTGCTTTCTGGGCTTGAACACCATGCACGCATTCAACAAGAGAGTGCACATGTGGTGTGCAGGTCCAGAGTAGTCATGCCTAGCTGTCACAACCGTACTTAAATTACCCATTACCATCCAAAAGGAAACTGAAACCCAGCAGCCCTGATTCCCTCCAATTTCTTGCCACTCACACAGGTCGGGATCAGTGAGCAAGCAGGGGCGGTCCGTCCATGTAAGCAACCTACGCGGCTGCGTGGGGCGCCATCATGGATGGGCGCCGCCACGCCGGCCGCGCCGGGCGCCGAGCACGACAATTACGCAATGACTGTCTGACTGACTGACTGACTGACTTTATTATTTCTGAGTTGCCCTCCACGTTAGTGCTCGGGCGACTTACACACAACAAATTCCACAATTAAAATAGAGTATTTAAAACTAGATTAAAATATTCGGTGGTTAAATGCAGGGGCCAGGCCTCGGTATTTGAGTTCCTGGTTCTGCATTAACCATGGGCTTTCCTAAATAGCCAGGTCTTCAGAGCGGTCAGGAACTGGGGCAGGTCGAGGGAGGCTCTCTGGTCCGGTGGCATCGAGTTCCAAGAACGGGGGCCACAGCGGAGAACGATCTCCGTCTCGTGGTCTCCAGGGGGCCTCTTTCAAGCCTGGTACGTGAAGAAGGTTCTTGTTTGCTGGCCGGTCCTTGAGCAAGCAGGCATCAGCAGGCGGTCTTTTAGGTATGTTGGGCCCCGGCCCCGTAGGGCTTTGAAAGCCAAGGTCAAGGTCTTGTGTAAGGCTCTATACTCAACGGGCAGCCAGTGCAGGCGCTGCAGAGATGGTGTCATGTGGCATCTCATCGATGTTCCTGTGAGAAGCCTGGCGGCCGCGTTCTTCACCATCTGGAGCCTGCGGGTTAGTGACCGGGGTAGACCTACATACAAAGCGTTACAGTAATCGAGCCTTGATGTCACCGTGGCATGGATTACTGTAGCTAGCGCTTCCGTCGGAAGATAGGGGCGCCAATTGTCTCGCTTGGCGCAGGTGGAAGAAGGCCCTTTGCTCGTGGGGGCAACCTGGGCAATCTCCATCGACAATTTGGAGTCCAGGATAACACCAAGGCTTTTACTGAGGGGACGGGGTCAGCGGTTCCCTTCAAAGGGGGCAGCGAGAAAGGTGGTTCACGGCGGCCCGGCCATAAGATCTCCGTCTTTGATGGATTTATTTTAAGTTTGTGGGCGCGGAGCCATTTTGTCACTGCTTCTAGGCCTCGAGTGAAGTTTTCGGGCCCCGAAGTTGCGCCAGGCTCCAGTGTCAGTAGGAGCTGGGTGTCATCGGCATATTGGTCGCACCCTCGGCCGTAGCTCCGGCTATACCAGCCAACGGCCGGACATAGATGTTAAACAACGTTGGCGATAATATGGCGCCTTGGGGCACTCCGCACTCGAGGAGAGATTTCCTAGATGTTTGGCCTAGCCATTCAACTCGCTGGCTACGTCCGCGCAGGAAGGAGCTAAGCCAAGCTAAAGCTGTTCCTTGTATCCCTATGGCGGCAAGTTGTCGTGTCAGCAGATCATGGTCCACCGTGTCGAATGCGGCGGTAAGGTCCAGCAATACCAGAACTACTGAGCCTCCCTTGTGTAGTTGGCAGCGGATATCGTCCGAGATGGCCGCCAGGACGGTCTCGGTCCCGTGCCCGGGGCGGGACCCTGATTGAAAGGGGTCCAAGCCCTCTGGTGTCTCAAGGAAGTTTTGTAGCTGGGTTGCTGCCGCGCGTTCGATCAGCTTACTGAGAAATGGGAGGTTTGAGACGGGACGGTAGTTCGCTGGCATCGCTGGGTCCAGGTTGGCTTTTTTCAAGAGTGGGCGGACCGAGGCTTCTTTCAAGGCATCCGGGAAAATTACCTGCTCCAGGGAGTGATTTATTATCTGCATCAGGGGAATCGAGAGCCCCTCTGCGCAGTCCTTGACCAGGTGGGATGGGCAAGGGTCCGTGGAGCAGGTGGTCGCCCGTTCCTTGTAGGAGAAAGGTTGGAGCTGGAGGAGGCAATGGGTTAACGCAACGCGGCCTTGTCCTCCTCATCTGGCCGTTCTCAGCCAAAGGGAATCAAGCGTATTCTCCTGCTGAGATCCTTGCTCTAGGTTCGGTCTCTTGCACAAAGTGGCCCATTTTACGTTTTCTCAAATGGACAAAAAGCCGGTGATTATTTTTAAGTGTATCACTCATGTTTGACTCCGTGGAGCTTGACAAGCCATTCACAGGTTGTCAAATGTCGGCAGTTGGTCTCGAGCACAAAAAGGTTGCTTTGAGGGCTGTTGGCTTTGACGTGTTTGAGGGACCCGCTCAAAACCTCTCCCAACGTGGTTCCAAATTTCCGGCTTTGTCGCCACGGTCTTAATATTGCTAGGGCAATTATTCAGATTGTAGCAACAACAACATACTCCTGAACAGATTGGTTCCTGCTATTGCGGGAGAACTAGTCCCGGAAAGCCAATGCGGCTTCAGAGCTAACCGGAGCGCCACAGAGATGATTTTTACCCTTAGACCAGTGTTTCCCAATCTTTTTTGAGCCGCGGCACACTTTTTACATGTACCAAATCCTGGGGCACACCACCAACCAAAATGACACAAAACGACACTCTAACACACTAATACGTATAGTTAATATGTTTTTTAATGTATTTAGACACTCAGTGTGAAACCTGGGCCTGTTTCGATGAACACAATTGTCGCCCATTCAGAAGCAGCCCTGCAGCGCCTCACATCCTGCTTTGCAACAGCTGCAGAGCTGTTTGGGCTGGAAGTCAGCCTGAAGAAAACGGAAGTCCTCTACCAGCCCGCACCACGGGAAGAACACCACCATCCCCACATCAACATATCCTGGCAGGAATGGCAGATATCCTGGCAGGAATGGCAGAAAGACACACACTTCCCACACAGAACTCCCACAACCAAGAGAAAATGCTATAAGAGTTTGGTGGGCATTGACCTTGAGTTTTGGAGTTGTAGTTCACCTCTATCCAGAGAGCACTGTGGACTCAAACAACGTTGGATCAGGACCAAACTTGGCATGAATACTCAATATGCCCCAATGTGAACACAGATGGAGTTTGGGGAAAATAGACCTTGACATTTGGGAGTTACGGTTTCTGGGATTTATAGTTCCCCTACAATCAAAGAGCATTCTGAACCCTAGCAATGATAGAACTGGGCCAAACTTCCCACACAGAACCCCCAGGAGGCAAGAGGAGGTCTCTACTTGGGGAAAGGGAGGCAGGCCTTCCCAATGCATGGAGAGGGAGAGACCAAGTAGACATCGGGTGGGGAGGGAGGGGGGTGGTTGTAATGTTGTGCCTTCATCGAGGTAGGTTTCTTAGGGTTTTTATAGTTCAACACACTATACTCCCCCCCCCCCCCGTTTCCCCCCTGGAGGTTCCAATTTCCCATGGCACACCTGATGATCGCTCACGGCACACTGGTTGGGAAACACTGCCTTAGACAACTGCAAGAGAAATGTCGAGAGCAGAACAAAGGACTCTATGTCACATTTGTCGACCTCACCAAAGCCTTCGACACGGTGAGCAGAAAAGGTCTGTGGCAGATCCTGGAACGTCTAGGATGGGGGTGCTCACACTTTTCCAGCATGCGAGCTACTTGAAAAGTAACCAAGTCAAAAAGATCACCTACCTACCTTATGCGCATGCGCATGCACACGCAACTTCCGCACAAGACACCTTCTGTGCAGGACACTCTTCCGCGCAGGACTCCACAGGCCCAGTCTTCCTCTTTACCCGCCCCTCTCTCGCCCGGCTCCAGTAGCTGCTTCCGCGAGAAGGAGGGAGTGGGAGGCGGGGCTCAGGCGGCGCGATGCCTTTCTCTCACCAGCAGCTGCTTCCGGACGAGAGAGAGGCAGTGCTCCTGCTGCTGCCTTCCGCTCGGGCGGCGCTTCGTCCAGGAAGGAGGGAGCGTGGGGCGGGGCCTTTGGAGGGAGCTGCGGCTTCTTCCTCCCTGAAGTGCCCCGCAGGCGGAGGAGGCGCTGCGCCGGCGGAGGGAGGAGGCAGGAGCGCACGGGAGTGTGCGCATGGCAGGTGAGGCCCGAGGATCGACTGGTTGAGGTCCGTAGATCGACCAGCCGATCGCGAGCCACCTAATCAGCACCCCTGGTCTAGGATGTCCCCCCAAATGCCTCAAAATGATTATCCTGCTACATGAGGGGCAGCGCGGTCAAGTCAGATGAGGCCATGCTCTCTCGGAGCCCTTTCTCATAACTAACGGAGTGAAACAAGGTTGTGTTCTTGCACCAACCCTATTTACAGTCTTCTTCAGCATGATGCTCCAAAGGGCTACGGCAGACCTCGAAGAAGAAGAAGGCGGCATATATATACGCTATCGTACTGATGGAAGCTCGTTCAACTTAAGCCTTCTGAGGGCTCGCACTAAGACTCTCAACTATCTAGTCCGTGAGCTGCTTTTTGCTGACGATGCTGCCCTTGTCGCCCATTCAGAAGCAGCCCTGCAGCGCCTCACGTCCTGCTTTGCATCAGCTGCAGAGCTGTTTGGGCTGGAAGTCAGCCTGAAGGAAAAGGAAGTCCTCTACCAGCCCGCACCACAGGAAGAACACCACCATCCCCACGTCAGCATAGCTATGCACATCTGTGCTTAAGTCCGTCCAGCAGTTCACCTCCCTGGGTAGCATCATCTCTTCAGACGCCAAGATTGACAAAGAGATCGATCACAGATTAGCAAAGGCATAGAGTGTGTTCGGAAGGCTTCACAAAAGAGTCTGGAGCAACCAGCACCTGAGGCAAAGCACAGAAATCAGTGTGTACAGAGCTATCGTACTGTCTGTTCTCCTCTATGGGTCTGAAACATGGGTTCCTTATCGCCAACACCTACGACTCCTCAAACGCTTTCATAAGCGCTATCTTGGCTCAATCCTAAATATACACTGGACTGACTATGTGACGAATGTTGCTGTCCTTGAGCAAGCAGGGATCACCAGCGTTGAGGCCGTGCTATTGAGAGGACAGCTGCGCTGGGCAGGGCACATCTCTAGGATGGAGGACCACCGCCTCCCAAAGATACTACTGTATGACGAACTCGCCACGGGTCAGCGCAAGAGAGGCGCCCCCCAAAAGATATCTAAGGACTCCCTGAAACAGCACCTCAGGCTCGGCCAGATTGATCACCAACAATGGTCCCCCCTGGCCTCACATCGGGAGGCATGGAGACGCACTACCCACAATGCTGCGGCCTCTTTCGAGAAGACACGCCGAACGGGTCTCGATGAGAAACGACAACGCAGAAAGAACCGCAACTTGGAAACAACAACACCCAAGGAGACTTTCTGCTGTGCTTTCTGCAACCGGACTTGCCTATCTCAGATTGGCCTTTTTAGTCATCAACGCGCTTGTAGAAAGCGTGGGATGAGTCCTTCCTAAGAATCTTCGTTCACGAAGTAATGCCGAGAGAGAGAGACGAGAGAGCAACAACAACAACAACAATAACAACAGGCACCTCACTGACGAAGCTAAGCGTTGTGTTCAGGTTCCAGATGGTTCTATGTGAGTGTGTCCGTCCTCATTATTCAACTAATATGCACGGCTTCATCTACTAAGAGCAACCTCCTTGGAGACTCCGCTTGCAGCTTATGGTTCGGAGAAAAGGGAATCTTCAAGGCTAAGATAACTATATTATTATTTTTTGCTGATGTCTCCGTTTTCTGTGCTGCGGCTCCCTGAAGGCCCAAACTTGTCAACCCTCAAAAGTTTTTCGTGGCAGTCTTCTTAGCCCACAAATAGACTTTGGGAAGCCAAAGAGACAGGGCACTCTGGAAATCCCCCCAGCACCCAGCCAAACGTGCCACGTCACAATCACATGTATGTGTGAGATGAGAGGAAGGGAAGGAACGTGGAGCAGGCAAACAACATCTCCAAGCTTATTACTCCATTCGGGGGAAACAAAGGAAGTATCCAGTTTTTAAAAATGCACTTTTCCCAGTGTGATGAGGTGGTTATTTATATGTTAATCACGTGTTTGTATATATGTTTAGAAGGGACAGACTTTAAAAGCTGCAGAGAGTGAGCCGTAGAATGTTCGCAGCAGCAGGCTTTAGGCAGAGGCTGTTGCCATGACAACAGAGGCCACTCTGGCTTTAGAATGTTCAGTTTGAATCTGACAGTTGGAGAATGTCAGTTGCCCAGCAGCTGTGAGCAGAGTTGGTTGGGATTTGGCAGTTGCTGAAGCTGCAAGCTGTCTATGGGAGCTGCAAGTGTGCAGTTCAGTTCTGTGTGTGGGTTTAGAGAAACCCAAGTGTGGGACAAGTTTAGTCCCAGGGTTGAGAGTAACCCAGTATTAAGTAGTTACTTGTGATAGTAACTGTGTAAGGGGAAGTTAAAACCCCAGTGTTATATTGTTAAAATTGATAAGATAGTGGCTGCAGCCCGTCCCACCACCTGCTCCCTCGACCCGTGCCCCTCCTGGCTTGTTAGATTTTGCCTGGAGGGGTTACGTGGGCCTCTGTTGAATATCATAAACAGCTCCCTTGAGCAAGGAGTCTTTCCAGAGTGCTTGAAAGAGGCGGTGGTGGCTCCATTACTGAAGAAACCGTCATTGGACCCTGCGGTTCCCTCCAACTACCGCCCAGTGTCGAATCTTTCATACCTGGGCAAGGTAGTTGAGAGGGCAGTAATGGAGCAGTTGCAGTCCTTCTTAGATGATGCAACATGGCTTGACCCCTTCCAGTCCGGCTTCCGTTCGGGGCACGGGACGGAGACGGCCCTGGTCTCCATCACAGACCAACTCCGCCGCCAGCTCGACCAAGGTGGGTCTGCGCTGCTCGTGTTATTGGACCTCACGGCAGCGTATGACACGGTCGACCACAATCTATTGATCCACCTCCCGGCCATGGCTGGAGTGAGGGGGACAGCCCTGAAAAGGCTGACCTCCTACCTCCACCAGCGGTCTCAGCGTGTGAGGAGGGCGAGGTGGTCTCCGAGGGCTCCCCACTACTCTGTGGGGTCCCCAGGGGGCCATTCTCTCCCCTCTGTTATTTAACATCTACATGCAGCCGCTTGCACAGCTGGTGCGGAGTTATGGGCTGGAGTGCCACCAGTACGCTGACGACACCCAGCTCATTCTGAGGATGGAGGGCAGGCCGGGATCCATCCCCGATAATTTCCAACATTGCCTCGAGGCCGTTACTGGATGGCTGCGAGCCAGTAGGTTGAGAGTGAATCCGGCGAAGACGGAGATCTTGTGGCTGGGTCGCCCGGGTGGGGTAGGTGCTCAGCTTCTGACCCTGGACGGTGTGGCATTACGCCCATCGTCGTCTGTGAAGAGCCTGGGGGTCCACCTCGACTCCCAGCTGACCATGGAGGCCCAGGTCTCTGCGGTCAGCAAGGCTGCTTTTTTCCATCTCCGCCAGGCAAGGAGGCTGGCCCCCTATCTCTCCCGGAGCGACCTGGCCACGGTGATCCAAGCTACGGTCATCTCGAGGCTAGATTACTGTAACGCGCTCTACGTTGGCCTTCCTCTGTCGGCTATCCGGAGGCTCAAGCTGGTGCAGAACACTGCCGCTCGGCTCCTGTCTGGTACTCCAGCAGGTTGCCGTATAACACCTGTTTTGCAGGATCTGCACTGGCTACCTATTGAGCACCGGGTCGCCTTCAAAGTGTTGGTTCTTACCTTTAAGGCCTTACACGGCCTGGGGCCAGCGTATCTGAGGGACCGTCTCACTCCATATTGCCCATCGAGATCACTAAGGTCTGAGGACGCTAATCTCCTGGAGATACCATCAACAAGGTTGGCACGTTTAACATCTACCCGCGGAGGCGTTCTCAGTTATAGCTCCTACGCTATGGAACGCCCTCCCGGCCGAAACCAGGGCCCTGAGGGACTTGCTCCCGTTTAGAAGGGCTTGCAAAACCCACTTATTCAGGCAAGCTTTTGGAGAATAGGCCCGTGCATTTTATGTATGCTATTCCTGCACAGCCTAGCTGTTTTTATCTGTTTTATCTGTTTTGTTGTTTTTAATTTGCTTTTGCTGTTTTTATCACTGTTTTATTGTTGCCTTTTGTCTCCTGTGAGCCGCCGCGAGCCCCCGGGAGTCGGCGGCATAGAAGCCTCAACAAATAAATAATAAATAAATAATAAAAGCTGCAGAGAGTGAGCCGTAGAATGTTCGCAGCAGCAGGCTTTAGGCAGAGGCTGTTGCCATGACAACAGAGGCCACTCTGGCTTTAGAATGTTCAGTTTGAATCTGACAGTTGGAGAATGTCGGTTGGCCAGCAGCTGTGACCAGTTTTAGTTTGGAATTAGCAGTTGCTGAAGCTGCAAGCTGTCTGTAGGAGCTGCAGTGTGCAGTTCAGTTCTGTGTGTGTGTGGGTTTAAGGAAACCCAAGTGTGAGACAAGTTTAGTCCCAGGGTTGAGAGTAACCCAGTATTAAGTAGTTACTTGTGATAGTAACTGTGTAAGGGGAAGTTAAAACCCCAGTGTTATATTGTTAAAATTGCAAGTCTGTACCTCTTCGGAGCCTCTTTTGAAACCACCTAAGCTTTGAGTCCATTTGTGTAAAATAAACTGTTAAACACTTTCAACAAAACATCTGTGGAAGTCGTTTATTCACAAAGACCCTCACATCTAGTGGTCAAGCCTTGACAAATGGTGGCAGCAAGTTAATTAATAAAGAAGGAAAGCAGTGATAATTGGTGGCTGTCCTGCCACACAGTTTTAAAAAGTCACGAAGTGGTCGGTGTGTGTCCAGACTTCTTCACATTTGGTGGCAGCGGTGGGATTGAAGGATAGCCTGCCCTGCCACGGTTAATAAAAGTGAACGGGGTGAAGTTTCCTTCATCGTCACACCCAGTGTCCTCAATTCCTCTTATTCTACTGACAAAGGCCTGATAAACCTCATTGTTAGTCCCAAAGCGAGCGAGAACGGGGCCTAGAGGCCGGGGAGGACAGAGAGCCCGTGGTCGGACCCGGATCCTCGGCCCTGGCGATGGATCCCTAGGAATCGTGTTATCCTCACGTCGCATCCAACCCTGATGGGGGTACTGAGGCGGTAGCTGGTGGTCCATGGCTGGTGATGTTGATCAGCCCAGCTGCGCGGCACCGGCAGGATGCATCTGGAGAGACCGGCACCCACCCAGCCCAGGGCGACCGGGCCACAGGATCTCCGTCTTCGACGGATTCACCTTCAGCCGGCTGGCCCGCAGCCAACCAGTCACGGCTTCGAGGCATCGATGAAAACAATCGGGTACGGTGTCCGGCCTGCCGTCCATTCTCAGCAGAAGCTGGGTGTCATCCGCGTACTGATAACACTCCAGACCAAAGTCACTGAGGCCCTAGCCTGTGCTCAGAGACCTCGTCCCCGACGTCGTGGACGCCTGGTGGCGGCAAGTCGGGAGCTCGGGGCTGAGCAACATGGAGGATGGCCTTGAGGATGCCGAGGGGAGGTGGCCTTCTTCCTCCTCCTTGGACCCGAACTGGAAGAAATGAAGGCGCAGGCGCCGGAAGAGACGCTGGAAGAAGAAACTGAAGGAACACCCAACTTCCGGTCCATCAGTGGATTATCCGGGGACAGCAAATTTCCAAGAGGCTGACGTTCCTAGGGAGGGATGGAGGGAAAGAAGTTCCTAAGGACTGGAGGGAAGGAAGGAAGGAAGGAAGGAAGGAAGGAAAGAAGGAAGGAAGGAAGGAAAGAAGGAAGGAAGGAAGGAAAGGACGGGAAGGAAGGAAGGAAGGAAGGAAGGAAGGAAGGGAAGGAAGGAAGGACGGGAAGGAAGGAAGGAAGGAAGGAAGGGAAGGAAGGAAGGAAGGAAGGAAGGAAGGAAGGAAGGAAGGAAGGAAGGAAGGAAAGGACGGGAAGGAAGGAAAGGACGGGAAGGAAGGAAAGGACGGGAAGGAAGGAAGGAAGGAAGTTTTCCCATGCCTGTTTTAGGAACCTTCAAGTGGTGAGCCTCCTTCCCCCATTGTGATTCTGGATAGAAAACAAACAACAACATAACATAACATATGTTTGAGTCCACAGTGCCCTCTGGGTGTAGGTGAACTACAACTTCCAAACTCAAGGTCAATTCCCAAGCAAACCCTTTCGGCACTATCTGTTGGTAATGAGAGTTCAATATGCCAAGTTTGGTTCAATTCCATTGTTGCAGGAGTTCATGATGCTGTTTGATTGTTTGTTAACTATAAATCCCAGAAACTTCAACTCCCAAATGTCAAGGTCTATTTTCCCCAAACTCCATCTGTGTTCACATTTGGGCATATTGAGTATTCATGCCAAGTTTGGTCCTGATCCAACATTGTTTGAGTCCACAGTGCTCTCTGGATATAGGTGAACTACAACTCCAAAACTCAAGGTCAATGCCCACCAAACTCTTATAGTATTTTCTCTTGGTTATGGGAGTTCTGTGTGGGAAGTTTGTGTCTTTCTGCCATTCCTGCCAGGACATCTCTGTTGTGTTCATCGAAACAGGCCCAGGTTTCACACTGAGTGTATAAATACATTCAAAAACATATTAACTATATGTATTACTGTGTTAGAGTGTCGTTTTGTGTCATTTTGGGTTAGTATTAGTATGTCTTGTGTGTGTGTGTCTTTCTGCCATTCCTGCCAGGATATCTATGTCGTGTTCATTGAAACAGGCCCAGGTTTCACACTGTGTGTATAAATACATTTTAAAACATATTAACTATATGTATTACTGTGTTAGAGTGTCGTTTTGTGTCATTTTGGGTTAGTATTAGTATGTCTTGTGTGTGTGTGTCTTTCTGCCATTCCTGCCAGGATATCTATGTTGTGTTCATCGAAACAGGCCCAGGTTTCACACTGAGTGTATAAATACATTTAAAAACATATTAACTCTATGTATGACTGTGTTAGAGTGTCATTTTGTGTCATTTTGGTTGGTGGTGTGCCCCAGGATTTGGTCAATGTAAAAAATGTGCCGCGGCTCAAAAAAGGTTGAGAAACACTGCCATAGAGGTAAGTACCCACTCCATGTTAGAAATAGTGGCAAATGCAAGAGATAGTAAAAACTTCTCACTATATATGGCGTCCTAGAGCAGCAGGTGTGATCGAAATCTTATCTAAGTAAATCAGTTATGTTGAGCCTTTCATTCAATCCAAATGGAATCTCAGATTTTAATTGGATTATCCACCGGGTTTCAGCCTTACGTAAATGGATCACTTATTCTCAAGGCCGGCGGTACCACCACCTGGTGAGCGGTGAGGCAATCCAAGGCGGCGGTGAGATGCTCAGGGGAATTTGGGGTGGTGGTGGTGAACAATTGGCCATTTAGGAGGAGTCACGTGGCCCTCTTCTTTGGCCCCGCCCCCTTCGCTTTGACCCCCACATGCAGTGCAGTGCAAAGGCTGCAGTGCAAAGGCTTCTGCGTCCCCCGGCGGAGCCCATCATCCGTTGTCCATACCCACCAAACACATTGTTTTTGTGCTTAATCACTATGCTTTACTTATGTTCAGTTTGTAACAATGAAAATAGGTCCTGCATATTAGATATTTGCATTAGAACTCGTAAGAGTAGCAACGAAAATATGGTTGGGGGTCACCGCAACATCAAGAAACTTATTGAGGGGTCACGGCATTAGAAAGGTTGAGAACCACTGCATTAATACATACATCTTTCAGTGTAATTGCTATTACATTTTTTTTAAAAAAAATAATTTCTAGGGGGGCCGTGAGTAAATTTTTTTTGGAATGGGGCGGTACTATTTTTTATAATTAAATAATTTCTAGGGGGGCGCTGAATAAAAAAAATTCTGGAAAGGGGGCGGTAGGCCAAAAAGGTTTGGGAACCACTGGTCTAGATGGTCTTCAGAGGTCCCTTCCATCACTATTATTAATATTAATATTATACATCTTACTAATATTGTTATTATCTGTTGAGAGTCAGTTGATTGTGCTTTCCCTCCATGAAGGCAGAAGGGGGTTGGACTAGGTCAGGGCAGCCCAGGAAGTCAATCACGATCGACCAGTCGATCCCAGGACCGAAGGAGGTTGATCTCAGCCGGATCGCTTCTCAGAGGGGGGCGGGGCCATGCCACGCCAAGCCCCACCCCTTCCCCCGGCTTAGGCACTCCCAGCAGCTTCTCCAGGCTTGAGGATGGCAGTGCCAAGCCAGCCTTGTGCCAGCTATCCCACCACTGGCTTGGCATTGCCATCCTCAAGCCTGGAGAAGCTGCTGGGAGCTCAAAGCCAGAGGGAGGGGGGGGGGCTTGGCACAGCCTGGCTCCACCCCCTGTGGCTTCCGCTCTCCCAGCAGGTTCTCAGGCTTGAGGATGGCAGTGCCAAGCCAGCCTTGCGCTATGTCACCACTGGCTTGGCATTGCCATCCTCAAGCCTGGAAAAGCTGTTGGGAGCTCCAAAGCCAGAGGGGAGGGGCGTGGCTTGGTGCAGCCTGGCTCCGCCCCCTGTGGCTTCCGCTCTACCAGCACCTTCTCCAGGCTTGACGATGGCAGTGCCAAGCCAGCCTTGTGCTAGCTATGCCACCACTGGCTTGGCATTGCCATCCTCAAGCCTGGAGAAGCTGCTGGGAGCTCCAAAGCCAGAGGGGGGGGGGGGGCTTGGCACGGCCTGGCTCCACCCCCTGTGGCTTCCGCTCTACCAGCAGCTTCTCCAGGCTTGAGGATGGCAGTGCCAAGCCAGCCTTGTGCTAGCTATGCCACCACTGGCTTGGCATTGCCATCCTCAAGCCTGGAGAAGCTGCTGGGAGCTCCAAAGCCAGAGGGGAGGGAGTGGGGCTTGGTGAGGCCTGGCTCCACCCCTGTGGCTTCCGCTCTACCAGCAGCTTCTCCAGGCTTGAGGATGGCAGTGCCAAGCCAGCCTTGTGCTAGCTATGCCACCACTGGCTTGGCATTGCCCTCCTCAAACCTGGAGAAGCTGCTGGGAGCTCCAAAGCCAGAGGGGAGGGGGAGTGGCTTGGTGCGGCCTGGCTCCGCCCCCCTGTGGCTTCCGCTCTACCAGCACCTTCTCCAGGCTTGAGGATGGCAGTGCCAAGCCAGCCTTGTGCTAACTGTCACCACTGGCGTGGCAGTGCCATCCTCAAGCCTGGAGAAGCTGCTGGGAGCTCCAAAGCCAGAGGGGAGGGGGCGGGGCTTGGCATGGATTAGCTCCACCCCCTGTGGCTTCCGCTCTACCAGCAGCTTCTCCAGGCTTGAGGATGGCAGTGCCAAGCCACGCTTGTGCAATGTCACCACTGGCTTGGCATTGCCACCCTCAAGCCTGGAAAAGCTGCTGGGAGCTCCAAAGCCAGAGGGGAGGGGCGGGGCTTGGCACGGACTGGCTCCGCCCCCCTGTGGCTTCCGCTCTACCCGCAGCGTCTCCCGGCTTGACGATGGCAGTGCCGAGCCAGGCTTGTGCTATGTCACCACTGGCTTGGCATTGCCACCCTCAAGCCTGGAAAAGCTGCTGGGAGCTCCAAAGCCAGAGGGGAGGGGCGGGCTTGGCACAGACTAGCTCCACCCCCCTGTGGCTTCCGCTCTACCAGCAGCTTCTCCAGGCTTGAGGATGGCAGTGCCAAGCCAGGCTTGTGCTATGTCACCACTGGCTTGGCATTGCCACCCTCAAGCCTGGAAAAGCTGCTGGGAGCTCCAAACCAGAGGGAGGGGGCGGGGCTTGGCACGGACTAGCTCCACCCCCTGTTGCTTCCGCTCTACCAGCAGCTTCTCCAGGCTTGAGGATGGCAGTGCCAAGCCAGGCTTGTGCTATGTTACCACTGCCTTGGCATTGCCACCCTCAAGCCTGGAGAAGCTGCTGGGAGCTCCAAGTCAGAGGGAGGGGCGGGGCTTGGCACAGCCTGGCTCCACCCCCTGTGGCTTCCACTCTACCAGCAGCTTCTCCAGGCTTGAGGATGGCAGTGCCAAGCCAGCCTTGTGCTAGCTATGCCACCACTGGCTTGGCATTGCCCTCCTCAAACCTGGAGAAGCTGCTGGGAGCTCCAAAGCCAGAGGGGAGGGGGCGTGGCTTGGTGAGGCCTGGCACCGCCCCCTGTGGCTTCCGCTCTACCAGCACCTTCTCAGGCTTGAGGATGGCAGTGCCAAGCCAGCCTTGTGCTAGCTATGCCACCACTGGCTTGGCATTGCCATCCTCAAGCCAGGAGAAGCTGTTGGGAGCTCCAAAGTCACAGGGGAGGGGGCGGGGCTTGGCACGGCCTAGTTCCACCCCCTGTGGCTTCCGCTCTACCAGCAGCTTCTCCAGGCTTGAGGATGGCAATGCCAAGCCAGCCTTGTGCTAGCTATGCCACCACTGGCTTGGCATTGCCACCCTCAAGCCTGGAAAAGCTGCTGGGAGCTCCAAAGCCAGAGGGGAGGGGGCGGGGCTTGGCACGGACTAGCTCCACCCCCCTGTGGCTTCCGCTCTACCAGCAGCTTCTCCAGGCATGAGGATGGCAGTGCCAAGCCAGCCTTGTGCTAGCTATGCCACCACTGGCTTGGCATTGCCATCCTCAAGCCTGGAAAAGCTGCTGGGAGCTCCAACGCCAGAGGGGGAGGGGGGGGGGCTTGGCACAGCCTGGCTCCACCCCCTGTGGCTTCCGCTCTACCAGCAGCTTCTCCAGGCTTGAGGATGGCAGTGCCAAGCCAGCCTTGAGCTATGCCACCACTGGCTTGGCATTGCCACCCTCAAGCCTGGAGAAGCAGCTGGGAGCTCCAAAGCCAGAGGGGAGGGGAGGGGCTTGGCACAGCCTGGCTCTGCCCCCCTGTGGCTTCCGCTCTACCAGCAGCTTCTCCAGGCTTGAGGATGGCAGTGCCAAGCCAGGCTTGTGCTATGTCACCACTGGCTTGGCATTGCCACCCTCAAGCCTGGAGAAGCTGCTGGGAGCTCCAAAGCCAGAGGGGAGGGGTGGGGCTTGGCACAGCCTGGCTCCACCCCCTGTGGCTTCCGCTCTACCAGCAGCTTCTCCAGGCTTGAGGATGGCAGTGCCAAGCCAGGCTTGTGCTATGTCACCACTGGCTTGGCATTGCCACCCTCAAGCCTGGAGAAGCTGCTGGGAGCTCCAAAGCCAGAGGGGAGGGGCGGGGCTTGGCACGGCCTGGCTCCACCCCCCTGTGGCTTCCGCTCTACCAGCAGCTTCTCCAGGCTTGAGGATGGCGTGTCAGAACTGGGGCGACAGCCGCATCCAAAGTGGGTTAAACACGGCTGTTTATTAGACTAAAAGTCATTCTATGTTTGAAATGACTTGAAGGCACACAACAACAATAACAATAACGATCCTAATACACTTGACTCTCGTCAGCCAAAAGCAGGTCTACATCTCCCACTGAAATACTGGCGAATTTTTGATATCGTATTGTCCTTGCATGGATTTTTGCACTACCAATGAGATCTGTGCGCAGTGTGCGCAGGAAGGCACTAACCGGTGAGGGAGGGCGCATCAGCCATCCTCAGTGTGCTTAATAGCTGTGAAAAGATAAGCTGTGTTGGGCTTGCGAGTTGGCTTCTTCCCTCCCCGGCTGGTGCCTTCGTCTTCTAACGGCAGCATCCTGCCATGGGAAATAAATATTTAGGTATCTCTGCAGACACAAATCTCCTAATTATAATCCTCTGAAGGAGACGTAAACAACGCGCGTGGCACGCCGCAATTGCCGGCGATGGTGCCACGGGCTTCCAGGAGATGCCGTCGCCATGGAAACTCGCCACGCCACCCAAGAGCATGGTAATTTCTCCGAGACAGTTTCTCCCTTGTGGCAAGCCATGTTTTGAAAGCAAAAGAATCACTCCTCTCGCTTTTTACTGACACACACACACACACACATATATATACACACACACAGTTACCTGCTTGCTAACAAAATACAGATTCAAGGTTTTTTTAATGGCATGGCAACATCACTTCACACAAAAATACCTCTAGTGACGGAAACCTTGAATGCAATCGGAAAACCATACGGCTGGAAAGTACCCAAAGGACCACCAATTCCAGGCATGGACAAACTTCAGCCCCCCCACCCCCAAGTATTTTGGACTTCAATTCTCACAATTCCTACAGTTTGGGCTGGAAGTCAGCCTGAAGAAAACGGAAGCCCTCTACCAGCCCGCATTACAGGAAGAACACCATCATCCCCACGTCAGCATAGGCACATCTGTGCTTAAGTCCGTTCAGCAGTTCACCTACCTGGGAAGCATCATCTCTTCAGACGCCAAGATTGATTAAGAGATCGATCACAGATTAGCAAAGGCATAGAGTGCATTCGGAAGGCGTCACAAAGAGTCTGGAGCAACAAGCACCTGAGGCAAAGCACCAAAATCAGTGTGTACAGAGCTATCGTACTGTCTATTCTCCTCTATGGGTCTGAAACATGGGTCCCCTATCGCCAACACCTATGACTCCTCGAACGCTTTCATCAGTGCTGTCTCTGCACAAGCCTAGATATACACTAGACTGACTATGTGACGGATGTCGCTGTCCTTGAGCAGGCAGGGGTCACCAGCATTGAGGCCATGCTATTGAGAACGCAGCTGCGCTGGGCAGGGCACATCTCTAGTATGAAGTCATGCCTGGGCTCTTAGAAAAGGAACAAGGACATGACATCTCTTCCCAGGGGACCTCTTCTTGCCTTCCCATAGAGAACTGGAACTCCCAAGGACCAAACCAGTCACTATAGATAACTCAAATAGGCTTTATTGTTCACAAAAGGAGTTATCTTATAGAGCAGGGCTGTCCAACTTCTTTTGGCCCAGGGGCCGGAGTTCTGGTCACTGATGACCTGGGGGGCCGCAGCGGGGGGCGGGGTCGCTCGCGGGGGCAGGCCTGACGTCACCACGCCGGCGTCCTGCGCGGCCCGCCCCTTTTCGGCGAGGCTTGCTGACGTCACCAAGCCTTACCGAAAAGGGACGCCGTGCTTGGTGACGCCGGCATGGCGCCGGGTTCCTTCCACCTCTTCCTCCTCAGCGGTGAGGATTGGCTGGTGGTCTGCTGGCCCCTTCTCCCCCGCGGGCAGGCAGGCAGGCAGGCAGGAGGCGACCCCAACGGAAACCGAGGAGGCGGAGAGGGGAAAGGACCCCCGCCAAGGTAAGTGGACACCACCCCCTCGGACGGACGGGCTTTCTCCCCCCCCCCCCCCGGTGCTCCTCTCTCGTAGCCTTGGACCCAAAGGGTGGAAATCATCCAAAGCTGGCCTTTTTTGGAGAGAGAGAGATGGATAGATAGAGATATTTGGACATCACCCAGCCCCGCCGAAAAGGGGCAGGCCGTACAGGCCGTAAATTGAAAAAAAAATTGGGGAAAAGATTCGGGGCGGGGGCCGCTCGGGGGGCCACGCTCACAGGCATGCGTGGGAGGCGGGAGGGCACCTCGCCTCTCCCGTTCGGCATCCTGCGTGGCGGCCTGCCCCCTTTTCGGCGGGGCTGGGTGATGTCAGACGCCGGCGGCGAGGAAGAAGAGGTGGAGGTGCCGGCGTCTGACAGCACCCCGCCCCGCCAGAAAGGGGCAGGCCGTCGCGCAGGATGCCGGGCGGGAGAGGCGAGGTGCCCTCCCGCCCTCCCACGCATGCCCGTGAGCACGGCCCCCGCGGCCCCCCCCGAATTTTTTCCCCAATTTTTTTCAATTTTCAAACGTCTCCTTGCAGGCGGCCAATTCTCTCACACCCAGAAGTGACTTGCAGTTTCTCAAGTCACTCCTGACACACACACACACACACACAAATAAACCCCGGTGAGCCCAGAGCTCGGGGGGGGGGGCTTGGGGACCCCTCTGGATCTCCACCCCCCCCCAATTCTGTCTCTTTCCACAGTTCAGGCTTGGGGTGGGGACCCTTTTATCCTCTCAACGCCAGGAAGATGCAACTTTCAGCCAAAGCAGCCAATGCCCCCCCTCTCTCTATCTATCTATCATCTATCTATCTCCCCCCCCCGAACTGACCAAAGCAGCCACACGCCAGAAAGGGCCCCCCAAATATCCCAAGGTATGAAGAGTATGAAATTTTTTTTCAATTTTTTTCCCAGTTTTTTTCAAATATTATTTATCCCAGGAGGGTAGGAGGGCCACATCCAAGGGGCTGGCGGGCCGTGTACGCCCCGTGGGCTGCCTGTTGGACAGCCCTGTTATACAGGTACTAAACTTGGTTCTCCAAACAGGGTAAAAGAAAATATACATTACAGTCCTTTGGTTGCTTGGGTCCAGGAAGCTTTCAGCCGGATGGCTTCCCAAATTCTCTCTCTTTCATTGGCTTTGAGGTCAGAACTCTCTTAGCCCCAGTCAAATGGCCTATATTGAAGGCACAGAGCCTTCCTCTGGATACCAGAATGACTAGTTGAAGGCGCTTGAGATTCCACAGCCTCATCCAGGTGTGCTGGATATGCAGAATGAATCCCAAGGTATGAAGAGTCGGTGCTAGAGAATGGCCTGACTGAGGCCTGACTGGCAAACCCTTCAACACGTCCTCTGCTGGAGAGATCCAGGCAAAGTCTAAAAAGAGAAAGGTAGATTCCCAAAGTCTCAAGGGAGAGGAAAAGCAAACTCAATTGGCTATGCTAAACGATGATTGACAGCTCTAAAGAACCAATCAATGCAACCAAAACTTAACAACACTAAACAGACTAGCTGAAACATCATACAATAGTTTAAACCTTGCAACTTAAAGTCTTATACACAGGTGGCATCAACCACGCCTTCACATCGAGGATGGAGGGCCACCGCCTTCCAAAGATACTACTTGTTCCGTCCTCCAGACGTTTCATATGCATAGCCCCATAGTTTGGTTTTAAAAAGGCAGCATTTTTCCTTTTGCATCTTTCCTGGGACTGTTCCAGGCACACTGACACCCTGCCTGTTAATTATTAGCAAGGTTGCAGCCTGGTGCAGAATTTGCCACCTAAAGCTCTGCAAATGTATCTTTTTAGTTGGTGTCCGCCCCTTTTTCTTCCTGGGGATTGGCATCCATTTTAGAAAATGTTTCAGTTCCTTTCAGAGAGGGAAGGAATTCAGATGTGTTTTTGGCCAGCCAGGATTGACTCCGAAAGGGTCACCATAAGTACTGGGTGCTTACCTGGGTGCTAACCTGCGTGCTAACCTGCATGCTGACCTGCTGATTGCTATTTGCTTGACCATTAGCTGGGGGACTGCTGGAACCAGATGGGTTTATGGTACCTTGCAGAGACTGGCTTTGCATGCTGTATAGGATAGACATCTGGTTACCAGCCCAGCTTTAGGTCACCTTTGGACTGGTCTTAGGTTTAGAGGGGGAAGGAGTGGTTCCTTCAACCAAACACCTAGGACCAGGGTGGGAAATATCGGGTTTCCTGCCATCCAAAGGGAAGCAGTGGGAATCTTTTGAGCAACAACCCAAGGCATTTCCACTGTTTTTTTGCAACCATAAAGCTGTGCCAAGTCCTGCAAAGACTTTGTTACTAAATAAACTGTTTGATTTTCAACTTTAATTTGGAGTGTTTTTTTGGGTTGCCAGACCACCTAGCTTTTTCAGCAAGCGTTCTGCAGTCCACCAGGTAGAAAGGACAACACATCTGCCAGTTTTAATTTTAAACAGACCTGGTGTGATGGCATACTACTCTATGGTGAACTCGCCACGGGTCAGCGCAAGAGAGGCTCCCCGAAAAAGAGATACAAGGACTCCCTGAAACAACATCTCAGGCTCGGCCAGATTGACCACCAACAATGGTCCACCCCGGCCTCACATCGGGTGGCATGGAGACGCACTCTCCACAGTGCTGCGGCCTCTTTCGAGAAGACACGCCGAATGAGTCTCAAAGAGAAACGACAACACAGAAAGAACCGCAACTGGACGCATTTGAGCTTGTCAACAGTTTGTTTCCAGGGGGTTTAGCATCATTATGGTCCTCCTCTGAGAGGTTCACCTGCTGGTCCCATCTCTGTGGTCTCTCGTTGACGGAATTAGCATCGCTTTGGCCTCCCAGTTTCGAAACCTCCGCCTTGGCCTTGTGGTTGCTGTCAGTTGCGTTTCTTGTTATTGTATCCCGTTTGTTTTCCCCCTTTGGCTTCATGCTTGATTACCCGTTTAAATTGTGTTTATACTTAGCGTAAGCTGTTCAGAAAAGTGTACGTTTGTGTGACAAGAGCTGCAAATGAAATGAGTGTTGGCGGTGAGATATCTGATTTTGGTACATGGAAATCAGCCCCGTGCCCAGGCCCGGATTACCCATACGGCCACCCTAGGCCATGGCCTAGGGCGGCACCTTTGGGGGGGGCAGCAGATCCAGACCCCCCCAAAAAGTTTTAAACTTCAAAAAAAATTCGGGGGAAAAAAGTGTGCATGTGCGGGCGACAGAAGCCCCCTCCCTGCTGCTCGCGCCCGCCGCCTCTCTCTTCTTCAGTCAATGAAGGAAGCGGGGCGGGGCCGGCACGTGCAGCGGGGAGGGGGCCTAGGACTTCCCTCCGCCCCCTCCTGATGCGGGAGAGAGAGAGAGAGGAGGGGGTGGAGGGAAGTCCCGGCACCACCCCCTCCTCACTGCTCGCGCCAGCCCGCCCCTCTTCCTTCAGTCAGTGAAGGAAGAGGGGCGGGGCCGGCACGAGCAGCGGGGAGGGGGCCTAGGACTTCCCTCCGCCCCCTCCTGACGCGAGAGAGAGAGGAGGGGGTGGAGGGAAGTCCCGGCACCGCCCCCTCCTCACTGCTCGCACAGCCCTCGCCCCTCTTCCTTCAGTCAGTGAAGGAAGAGGAGCGAGGCCGGCTGAGAGCAGGAGGGGGGCCTAGGACTCCCTCTGCCCCTCCTGACACGAGAGAGAGGGAGGGGGTGGAGGGAAGTCCCCGCACCACCCCTCCTGACTGTCGTGCCAGCCCGCCCCTCTTCCTTCAGTCAGTGAAGGAAGAGGGGCGGGGCCGGCGCGAGCAGCGGGGAGGGGGCCTAGGACTTCCCTCTGCCCCCTCCTTACGCAAGAGAGAGAGAGGAGGGGGGTGGAGGGAAGTCCCGGCACCACCCCCTCCTGACTGCTCGCGCCGGCCCTGCCCCTCTTCCTTCAGTCAGTGAAGGAAGAGGGGCGGGGCCGGCAGGAGCAGCGGGGAGGGGGCCTAGGACTTCCCTCCGCCCCCTCCTGACGGGAGAGAGAGAGAGGAGGGGTGGAGGGAAGCCCCGCACCGCCCTGCCCTCACTGCTCGTGCCAGCCCGCCCCTCTTCCTTCAGTCAGTGAAGGAAGAGGGGCGGGCCGGCACGAGCAGCGGGGAGGGGCCTAGGACTTCCTCCGCCCCTCCTGACGCGGGAGAGAGAGAGGTGGAGGGTGGAGTCCCGGCGGCACCGCCCCCTCCTCACTGCTCACACAGCCCCGCCCCTCTTCCTTCAGTCAGTGAAGGAAGAGGGCGGGCCGGCGCGAGCAGCGGGGAGGGGCCTAGGACTTCCCTCCGCCCCCTCCTGACGCGGGAGAGAGAGAGGGGGGGTGGAGGGAAGTCCCGGCACCGCCCCCTCCTCTCTGCTCACACCAGCCCCGCCCCTCTTCCTTCAGTCAGTGAAGGAAGAGGGGCGGGGCCGGCGCGAGCAGTGGGGAGGGGGCCTCGGACTTCCCTCCGCCCCCTCCTGACGCGGGAGTGAGAGAGGGGGGTGGAGGGAAGTCCCGGCACCACTCCTCTCTGCTCGCCAGCCCGCCCCTCTCTTCCTTCAGTCAGTGAAGGAAGAGGGGCGGGCTGGTGCGAGCAGCAGGGAGGAGGCCTAGGACTTCCCTCCGCCCCCTCCTGACGCGAGAGAGAGAGAGGAGGGGGGTGGAGGGAAGTCCCGGCACCACCCCCTCCTCACTGCTCGCACCGACCTCACCCCTCTTCCTTCAGTCAGTGAAGAAGAGGGGCGGGCCGGCGCGAGCAGCGGGAGGGGGCCTAGGACTTCCCTCCGCCCCCTCCTGATGCGAGAGAGAGAGGGAGGGGTGGAGGAAGTCCCGGCACCGCCCTCCTCTCTGCTCGCACGTGCCCGCCCCTCTTCCTTCAGTCAGTGAAAGAAGAGGGGCGGGGCCTGGCGCGAGCAGCGGAGGGGCCTAGGACTTCCCTCCGCCCCTCCTGACGCAAGAGAGAGAGGGAGGGGGTGGAGGGAAGTCCCGGCACCGCCCCCTCCTCGCAGTGCTCGCTCGCCCCGCCCCTCTTCCTTCAGTCAGTGAAGGAAGAGGGGCGGGGCCAGCAGGCACAAGCAGGGACTGGGAGGGGCCTAGGACTTCCTCCGCCCCTCCTGACGTGAGAGAGAGAGAGGAGGGGATGGAGGAGGGAAGTCCCGGCACCTCCCCCACCTCACTGCTCGCACCGCCCCGCCCCTCTTCCTTCAGTCAGTGAAAGAAGAGGGGCAAGGCCGGCGCGAGCAGCGGGGGCGCCCCCGCAAGCGGCCCTGCTTCAAGAGTGTGGCCAAGGGTGCCGCAATCGCACAATCCGTGCCTGCCCGTGCCTCTGCTGCGATGGTGATATTGAACGGGTGTGAACATTCCAGTCTCTCAACAGTTGGCTGTAATAATCACAGTGGGTGCCAAACAAACGTGCAAAATAGAAGTCTATATAGGTGGCTTCGTCAGTGCTTGGACCAAAGATGGGCAATGGGAATCCTCCAGGTCTTTTGAAAGAGATCTCACATTGCACCCACCGAGGTTTCTGTAAGTCGGCATCCACCATCATCATCATCTTCATCATCACCCTCCATCCAAGATGCTCTGGGCGATTTACACAAAAGCATAAAAAACATTGAAACATACAAATATTAAAATCAGAAATTATAGATCGATCTCGGCATTACTTCGCGCGTTGATGACTAAAAAGGCCAATCTGAGATAGGCAAGTCCGGTTGCAGAAAGCACAGCAGAAAGTCTCCTTGGGTGATGTTGTTTCCAAGTTGCGGTTCTTTCTGCGTTGTCGAGACCCATTCGGCGTGTCTTCTCGAAAGAGGCCGCAGCATCGTGGACAGTGCGTCTCCATGCCTCCCGATGTGAGGCCAGGGTGGGCCATTGTTGGTGATCAATCTGGCCGAGCCTGAGGTGTTGTTTCAGGGAGTCCTTGTATCTCTTTTTGGGGGCGCCTCTCTTGCGCTGACCCGTGGCGGGTTCACCATAGAGTAGTATCTTTGGGAGGCGGTGGCCCTCCATTCTAGAGACGTGCCCTGCCCAGCGCAGTTGTGTTCTCAATAGCATGGCCTCAACGCTGGTGATCCCTGCTTGCTCAAGGACAGCAACATTAGTCACATAATCAAATGAATGGGCTTAAGCACAGATTTGCCTATGCTGACGTGGGAATGATGGTGTTCTTCCTGTGGTGCGGGCTAGTAGAGGACTTCCTTTTTCTTCAGGCTGACTTCCAGCCCAAAGAGCTCTGCAGCTGTTGCAAAGCAGGATGTTAATGGAGAGGAAGATACAATACAGCTGTGTTCTCAATAGCATGGCCTCAACGCTGGTGATCCCTGCTTGCTCAAGGACAGCAACATTTGTCATATACTCAGTCCAGTGTATGTTTAGGATTGTGCGAAGACAGAGCTGATGAAAGCGTTCGAGGAGTCGTAGGTGTTGGCTATAGGTGACCCATGTTTTGGACCCATAGAGGAGAATAGACAGTACGATAGCTCTGTACACATTGATTTTGGTGCTTTCCCTCAGATGCTTGTTGCTCCAGACTCTTTTGTGAAGCCTTTCGAATGCAATTTCTAAATTTCCGGAATTAATTACGGAAAAAATTTAGAATTTGCCAAATTGATTACGGAAAAAATTCAGAATTTCCCAAATTGATTCCGGAATATTTTCAGAATTTCCCGAAAGAATTCCGGAAAATTTTTGGAATTTTCCAAATTAATTCCAGAATAATTTCAGAATTTCCCAAATTAATTCTGGAAAAATTACAGAATTTCCTGAATTATTCCGGAATAATTTCAGAATTTTCTGAATTAATTCCGGAATAATTTCAGAATTTTCTGAATTAATTCCGGAATAATTTCAGAATTTCCCGAACTAATTCCGGCATAATTTTGGAATTTCCTGGCTTAATTCTGGAATAATTTTGGAGCTTCCCGAATTAATTCCGGAAAAATTCTGGAATTTCCCAAATTTATTCTGGAATAATTTCAGAATTTCCTGAATTAATCTGGAATAATTTCAGAATTTCCTTAATTAATTCCAGAATAATTTTGGAATTTCCCGAATTAATTCCGCAATTTCGGAATGGCTTCGTTAATAGTGGACACGCATGTTTAACCCAGTTTGGATGGGGATGTCTTCCCTCCTCATCAGAACTGGGGCGACAGCCATGTTTAACCCACTTTGGATGTGCCTGTCGCTCCACTTCTGATGCGGAAGGAAGGACATCCGCCTCCAAACTGGGTTAAACAGCCAATGAGGGGAAGGCACCTCGGGAGGGGTGGGAATCTAATGACGATTCCTTTCCAAAAAATGGTGGCGGTGGCTTCGAAATGGCAAATTCACTTCCAGGTTCCTTACATCACTTTGAAACCGCCTCAAAAGTGATTCATTCCGATGTTTACGAGCATTCCGATGACCCTTCCCAGGCCTAGTGTTATTCTATCCTCCTCTTGCTTACTTATTGTGTGTATGTTCTGGTATGCAGCTTTTTCCCTTGCTCTATGTTTATGCATTCCGATGACCCTTCCCAGGCCTAGTGTTTCTCTATCCTCCTCTTGCTTACTTATTGTGTGTATGTTCTGGTATGCAGCTTTTTTCCCTTGCTCTATGTTTATGCATTCCGATGACCCTTCCCAGGCCTAGTGTTTCTCTATCCTCCTCTTGCTTACTTATTGTGTGTATGTTCTGGTATGCAGCTTTTTTCCCTTGCTCTATGTTTATGCATTCCGATGACCCTTCCCAGTCCTAGTGTTTCTCTATCCTCCTCTTGCTTACTTATTGTGTGTATGTTCTGGTATGCAGCTTTTTCCCTTGCTCTATGTTTATGCATTCCGATGACCCTTCCCAGGCCTAGTGTTTCTCTATCCTCCTCTTGCTTACTTATTGTGTGTATGTTCTGGTATGCAGCTTTTTCCCTTGCTCTATGTTTATGCATTCCGATGACCCTTCCCAGTCCTAGTGTTTCTCTATCCTCCTCTTGCTTACTTATTGTGTGTATGTTCTGGTATGCAGCTTTTTCCCTTGCTCTATGTTTATGCATTCCGATGACCCTTCCCAGGCCTAGTGTTTCTCTATCCTCCTCTTGCTTACTTATGGTGTGTATGTTCTGGTATGCAGCTTTTTCCCTTGCTCTATGTTTATGCATTCCGATGACCCTTCCCAGGCCTAGTGTTTCTCTATCCTCCTCTTGCTTACTTATGGTGTGTATGTTCTGGTATGCAGCTTTTTCCCTTGCTCTATGTTTATGCATTCCGACGAACCTTCCCAGGCCTAGTGTTTCTCTATCCTCCTCTTGCTTACTTATTGTGTGTATGTTCTGGTATGCAGCTTTTTTCCCTTGCTCTATGTTTATGCATTCCGACGAACCTTCCCAGGCCTAGTGTTTCTCTATCCTCCTCTTGCTTACTTATTGTGTGTATGTTCTGGTATGCAGCTTTTTTCCCTTGCTCTATGTTTATGCATTCCGATGACCCTTCCCAGGCCTAGTGTTTCTCTATCCTCCTCTTGCTTACTTATTGTGTGTATGTTCTGGTATGCAGTTTTTTCCCCCTTGCTCTATGTTTATGCATTCCGACGAACCTTCCCAGGCCTAGTGTTATTCTATCCTCCTCTTGCTTACTTATTGTGTGTATGTTCTGGTATGCAGCTTTTTCCCCTTGCTCTATGTTTATGCATTCCGACGAACCTTCCCAGGCCTAGTGTTATTCTATCCTCCTCTTGCTTACTTATTGTGTGTATGTTCTGGTATGCAGCTTTTTTCCCTTGCTCTATGTTTATGCATTCCGACGAACCTTCCCAGGCCTAGTGTTTCTCTATCCTCCTCTTGCTTACTTATTGTGTGTATGTTCTGGTATGCAGCTTTTTCCCCTTGCTCTATGTTTATGCATTCCGACGAACCTTCCCAGGCCTAGTGTTTCTCTATCCTCCTCTTGCTTACTTATTGTGTGTATGTTCTGGTATGCAGCTTTTTTCCCTTGCTCTATGTTTATGCATTCCGACGAACCTTCCCAGGCCTAGTGTTTATCTATCCTAATCTTGCTTACTTATGGTGTGTATGTTCTGGTATGCAGCTTTTTTCCCTTGCTCTATGTTTATGCATTCCGACGAACCTTCCCAGGCCTAGTGTTTCTCTATCCTTCTCTTGCTTACTTATTGTGTGTATGTTCTGGTATGCAGCTTTTTTCCCTTGCTCTATGTTTATGCATTCCGACGAACCTTCCCAGGCCTAGTGTTATTCTATCCTCCTCTTGCTTACTTATTGTGTGTATGTTCTGGTATGCAGCTTTTTTCCCTTGCTCTATGTTTATGCATTCCGACGAACCTTCCCAGGCCTAGTGTTTCTCTATCCTCCTCTTGCTTACTTATTGTGTGTATGTTCTTGTGTGCAGCTTTTTCCCCTTGCTCTATGTTTATGCATTCCCTTGAAACCTTCCCAGGCCTAGTGTTTCTCTATCCTCCTCTTGCTTACTTATTGTGTGTATGTTCTGGTATGCAGCTTTTTTCCTTTGCTCTATGTTTATGCATTCTGACGAACCTTCCCAGGCCTAATGTTTCTCTATCCTTCTCTTGCTTACTTATGTGTGTATGTTCTGGTATGCAGCTTTTTTCCCTTGCTCTATGTTTATGCATTCCGACGAACCTTCCCAGGCCTAGTGTTTCTCTATCCTAATCTTGCTTACTTATTGTGTGTATGTTCTGGTATGCAGCTTTTTCCCCTTGCTCTATGTTTTTCCTGAGAAGTTATGTGAAGGGCTGCCGTGTCACGATGAAGATTAATGTAGACACAATGCCTTTGTGAGTTGTTGCATTTCGACGAACCTCCCCGGCCCTATTCAGTGCAGCCTTCCAACTACAAAGCCACACCTGGAACTTGGAGTAATGTCTTCAGTCACGAGTAAACATCCAAACACTTCCACTCCGCCTGGCAGGTCCACGCAGCCGAAGCCTTGGAAAGTAGTCTCTCTATGTCACCGGTGCTCTCAACAGTTGTCGCTCTTCTCTTCCTACGAGAGGTGGGATTATACGTCTTCTGTTTCCTGAAAGGTGATTTCATGCTTCAGGAAGTAAAGTAAGTTTGGGCCTTGACAATATAAATGCAGATGGCTGGCGGTGGTGATTGACACCCGGGGTCGGCCGAGAGGAGTTGCGTCCGGGCTCCCAGTCGATCAGGCAGGCGCGTGTTCGGGAATTAGGAAGTCAACGTTCTGACAGGTCCATCTTCCATCGTTTGGTGGAATTGCGCAGGCAACCGGCGCGAGATTAGATTCTTCTCCTCCCAATTATCTCTCCTAATAGATAACGGGGAAGTCGGCTGACAAGCCTTCCATGTGTGCTGCCCCGTCATGCAAAGAGAGATAGCGTGTGTATATCTATCTGGCAATGCGGGAGGAGTGGGGGGGGGGGACACACAACATAATCCACTGCCTGTATATTGGAAGAGAGAGAGAGCGAGAACCTCAACAGACCTGCTCATAATGTCTTCAGACCATTACATCTCAAAAGGATGACCTGCTGATCTTGCCATTGCTCGGTGGGCGCATGAGAAGATCCTCAAGACGTATTGTGTTTGCGTGATGGAAATTGTGCGACTCACCAAAATTGGCCGTTTACAGATATACAGTCTTGTAATATAAACCAGTGTTTTTCAACCTTTTTTTGAGCCGCGACACATTTTTTACATTTACAAAACCCTGGGGCACACCACCATCCAAAATGACGCAAAATGACACTCTAACACAGTCATACATATAGTTAATATGTTTTTAAATGTATTAATACACTCAGTGTGAAACCTGGGCCTGTTTCCATGAACGCAACATAGATATCCTGGCAGGAATGGCAGAAAGACACACAGGAAGCTCTTGCCCCCCTCTCTCTCACTCTTTCCCCCCTTTCTCTCCCCCTCCCCCTTCTCTCCCTCCCTCCCTCCCTGTCTCCCTTTCTCTCCCTCTCCCCCTCCCTCTCCCTCCCCCTCCCCCTCTCCCTCCCTCCCTCCCTCTCCCTCCCCCCTCCCCTCCTCTCTCTCACTTGTGCTGCTGGGGGCAGGCAGCGGAATGCAGGAGGGAGGACGGGGAAAGAGCTGGGCCCCTAGCCCATAACCTTTGGCCTTTACCCCTAACCCAAACCCCCTTACTCTCAACCCCCCCTCCCTCAAAAAAAAAATTTAAAAAATTAAATAAAATAAAAAACAAAAAAACAAAACAAAAAAAAACAAAAAAATCAAAACAAAAAAAAAGAAAAAAAATCCCTTGAAATTCCTTTCCATGTGGAATGTATGCGGTGCCGAAGTTGATGGTGTCTGCCTATGGAAATCCTATGTTAACACACAATCAAAGAGCATCCTGAACTCTTGCAACAATGGGATTGAACCAAACTTGGCATATTGGACTCTCATTACCAACAGAAAGTACTGAGAGGGTTTGCTTGGGAATTGAGCTTGAGTTTGGAAGTTGTAGTTCACCTACACCCAGAGAGCCCTGTGGACTCAAACTATGTCATGTTTTGTTGTTGTTTGTTTTCTATCCAGAATCACAATGTTGGGAGGAGGCTCACCATTTTAAGGTCCTAAAAACAGGCATGGGGAAACTTCGGCCCTCAGGGTGCTTTGGACTCCAACTCCCACCATTCCTCACAGCCTGAGGCCCTTTCCTGCTTAAGTGGCTGAGGGAGGAAAAGGAAAAGGGCCTGAGGCTGCTAGGAATGGTGGGAGTTGGCGTCCAAAACACCTGGAAGGTCCAAGTTTGCCCATGCCAGCTTTCGACAGAGGCCTCTTCCCCCCCTCCCCCTTCGCGTCCTTTCTTCCCCCTCCTGCCCAGCACTTACTTTTTCTTCTCGCAAAAGGCTTGTCCGTATAGGTTTTTTAAATGGGGGGCCTAATCTACAAAACAGAGTTCAGCCAGGTGAAGTCTTTGGCCTACAGATCTCAGTAAGGAGGGGGGGGGGGGCGGTGTGTAGCTCAAATCGTATGGTGGTAGGCGTAATTTACCCTTAGGAGGGGAGAACGCACGCAACCCTTTCCCATCCCGACAACCTGTGACCAAAGCTGGGAATTTTCTTGAGATCTTGTCCAGCTCCTGAAGGTCACATTCCAGAAAGTCCTGATGCGGAAACTTTTCCGCTTCCTGGATCGTCAAAAATTTCTGTGTCCATTAGAAAGAGGTGGGGAGACCCTCAAAAGTTCCCCACTGGCAACGGTGGTGCCAGCTCCCAAACTGCCTCTTTGTTGACACGACAAACTTCCTCTTTGTTGACACGTACCATCCCTGTTCCAGCTTCAGACTTAATACTTTCAGGCCCGGATTACCCATAAGGCCACCCTAGGCCATGGCCTCGGGTGGCACTTTTGGGGGGGGGCAACAGATCCAGACCCCTCCCAAAAAAATGTAAAAAATCCCCCAAAAAATTCAAAAAAAATTCCAATTTTTTTTTAAGGGCACATGCGCGGCCGCCCCCTCCCTTTGTTCTGCTCCTTTCGGCTCTGCTTTAGGAGGAAGGGAGGATCAGCTCCGCCCCTGACTCTGCCCCTCCTCGCCAGCGCAGAGCCGGTCCGCCCTCCCTCCTAAAGCCGGCCTGAAAAGGCCGTGACGACGCAAGGGAGGAGCGCCGGCGGCGTAAATTCTCTCTGCCACCTCCTCCCTGCCTGGTGATGCCAAGCCAGGGAGGCGGAGAGAAGCTGCGCCGCCGCCCCTCCTCCCTTGCGTGGCGTGACAACGCAAGGGCGGAGGGGCAGCGGGGCGGCTTCTCCCTGCCTGGCGATGCCAAGCCAGGGAGGAGGCAGAGAGGAGCCAGGCAGGGAGAAGCCATGCTGCCGCCCCTTCTCCCTTGCGTCGCGCCAGCCCCGCCAAAAAGGGGTGGGTGGCGCGCAGGACACACGGCTGGAGGGCGCCTCTTTCTCCTCCTTGCCCCGCCCTCCTTCCTTCAATCTGGCAAGGAGGCGGGGGTGGGGAGGGGCGAAGCCGAGGGAGGGGGCGGAGCCAGGGGTGGGGCAGAGGCAGACCCTTTGGCCTTGGGCGGCAAAAGGGCCTGATCCGGGCCTGAATACTTTGGAACTTTCTTACTTTCCTACAAGCATCTATTTCTACTTTCTATTTTAATAAGCTTCAATAAAAAGGATTGGATTTGTCACTCAACGTGTGGTGTGTTTTAAGTCAGAAGGCTTTTCCTGTGCTGGAGTGCAACAGGAATCATGAATATAAACCAGTTATTAGTATGTAACCAGGTTATGCCTTCCTGCCCGTTTTAAGGTCTCCCTACTAGGCATGAGAAAAAGTTATGAAAATGAAAAGAAATCGGAAGGGATTCGTATGTATGGGACTTTCAAGTTTATACGATTTTCAGGGCCAATCCCGGAAGTGAACTTTCTTTTCCGCACCCCCTGGGCCCAAATTTTCGTTAGATTAGTAACTATTTCGGATGCCCACCCAACAGGAAAATTTCCCCCTCCAAAATAGCTTTGCAGACATAACTCACAGTCAAATCGGGGCCTTTTCATGCTTGGAGCCTAATTAGAGTGAAGGGCCTCCTCCAGGAAGTGAAAAAGGAGCCGGAAACCATAGAGAGATCCAGATCGGGACTCCTAGAGGGGCTGGAGGACTGACGAAAAAGCGATTTAAACACCCAGGAAGGGGTTTAGATAGAAGGACAGAGTAGAAGGACATAAGAACTGCTGAGAGAAGGGCAGCAGGAGTGAAAAGAGCACGGAGAGGAGAAGGAAGAGTTCAGAATCAAGAAAAGCCATAGAGTTCAAACAGAGGTCCTAGCCTGCTATGGTAAAACTGAATGGGAAAAATCTGGAGTGAGGAGAACACTACAGATTAGCAAGGCCTGCACCAGAGGTGGGCATTGGCAATTATTTTATTTAATAATATTAATAATAATATATTAATGCATTATATCTCCCTGCAAGGAAACCAAGGGAAATGTTGCCCCTTCATTTGCCTGTGCTTAAAACAGTGTCAGTCCTGTTTCCCTGCTTTGCCTACTTTAGAACTACTAACGAATCTTGTAAGTAATTGCGTTACATTTTAGAAATTTTGTGAAATTTTTTTGTAAGTCTTTCTATTACTAATAAAAAAATCCCCCCCCCCCCCCATTAGATTTTTGATTCCCTATTTTTGGGTTCGAAACCATGCCTACTCCCTACATTACACTTTCAACTGTGGCCAGGTAGTTTTCTTATTCCACCCTTACCACCACTTTATATAAAGACTCTTTTAATCCCTCTTGCCGCCACCATATAATGTAATAAGTATTCACACAGGTCAGCTTTCCCACTGACCTTTCATTGCCTTGAGGCCGTCACTGGATGGCTGCGAGCCAGTAGGTTGAAGGTGAATCCGGCAAAGACGGAGATCCTGTGGCTGGGTCCTCCGGACTGTAGGGATGTTCAGCTTCCAACCCTGGACGGCGTGACATTACGTCCGTCGCCCTCTGTTAAGAGCTTAGGAGTAACACTGGACCCCCTGTTGTCGATGGAGGCCCACGTCTCCAGCGTCAGCAGGGTAGCATTTTTCCATCTTCGCCAGGCGAGGAAGCTGGCCCCCTACTTGTCCCGGCGCAACTTAGCCACAGTGATCCAAGCCACGGTCATCTCGAGGGTGGACTACTGTAACGCTCTGTACATTGGCCTTCCTCTGTCGGTAATCCGGAGACTCAAGCTGGTGCAGAACGCTGCAGCGCGACTCCTGGCGGGGGTCCCGATTGGCCACCACATCACGCCAAATCCTGCGCGAACTGCACTGGTTCCCAATTGAATGCCGGATTGCCTTCAAAGTGTTAGTCCTGACCTTTAAGGCCTTACGTGGTCTGGGGCCAGTGTACCTGCGGGACCGCCTTGTCCCATACCATCCCACCAGATCACTGCGCTCCGAAGAGCTCAACCTCCTGGTCATCCCAAATGTGAGGACCTACCATCTGTCCGCAACACGCCGGCGGGCTTTCTCTGTTGCAGCCCCTACCATGTGGAACGCACTGCCCGCCGGCATCCGTGCCACCCAGGGCCTCCTCCCGTTCAGGAGAGCAGTCAAGACATTGCTGTTCTAGCAAGCCTTCGGAGTTAGCTAAACTGTAGCTCGCACCGCCTAGCTGCCAGCCCACTGCGACTCCATCTGCTGTTTCAACTTGTTCTAATTGTAATTCTATTCTAATGGTGTTACTGTGGTTTATGAGATATCTGTCAATTGTATTTTATGAACTGTTGTGAGTCGCCCCGAGCCGTTGGGGGGGGGGGGGCGGCAGACAAATGCGAAATAATAAATTAATAAATAAACTGGGTTTTATAATGTTTTTATGTGTTTTATCTGATATTTTATTGCTGTAAACCGCTCTGAGCTCCGGAGAGAGCGGTATACTAAGCTGAATAAGTAAATAAATAAATAAATAAATAAATTACCGTGGGCAGGGTATTACTCTAACCCAAACTCCCACTGACACTACTTGTTAACTTTCAGTGCCACCATTCTCTATACTTGGCTACCCACTCGGAAGAAGTTGCTTTTGAGACTTGTAGGTGAAAGAACTACGCGGGGAGATACCTTTGTTAGAGAACTGTAAAGTTTATTCAAAGTTTGGAGGTTTCAGAGTTCAAAGCTAAGGTGGTTACAGTGTCTTCTCAGAGGCACGTATCTTAAGGTTACAATTTATTTATTTATTTTATTTATTTGTTTGTTCCTTCTTGTATTCCGCTCCTCCCTGCAGGCTCGGGGCGGATAACATCATAAAAAACTCGGCTGACATGTAACATCCATGTCGCCGTACAATAAAACAACATAAAATACAACATTGGTCCCGGAATTAAAATTATGTCATGCCATAGCATTCCCTGAACCAGGGTGCTGGTTAGGAGATGAGTACATTCGGCTTATTCGCCTAGCCGGAGGCCAGTCTGAACAGGGCAGTCTTACAGGCCCTGCGGAACGGAATGTGCTCCGTGGCGGCTCGAACATCATCCGGGAGAGAGTTCCAGAGTACCGGAGCCGCCACAGAAAAGGCCCTTTGCCTGGTCACGGACAGGTGACAGGTGCGGACCGATGGAATCAGGAGCAAATTGGACTCCTCTGAGCGTAGTGATCTCGGGGGTATATATGGGGCAAGGCAGTCCCTCAGGTACGCAGGCCCTAGGCCGTGTAAAGCCTTAAAGGTTAACACCAACACCTTGAAGGCAATACACTAACTATGGAGATACAACTTGATACTATATAGCTGTACTCCCAGAACCAATAACTCAGCAGTCTTTACACTAACTGCTTATCCTTAAACCCAACTGCTTTCCCAGCAGTTCGAACACAGCTTTTCTTCTACTCTCTCTCAGAGTAGAGTCAGTGTCTCTTTTTTAAAACCTGCTGACAGCTGGCTAAAACGGACTCCCTAACTCTCCACACACCCTCTGTCCTTCGACTTTTGCTGTCAACTCCCAACTGCTAAAGTTTGAATCCGAAGGTTCTAAGGCCAGTTGCAGGCTCCGCCTCCTGTTTCCACGGTAACGGAAACCCCTTGGAGGTTCTGCACACTAATATGTCCGTTAACCCTTTAGGGTTTGCCAAGTTTTTACCCCTTCAACATACATACATATATATAAATATTAACCATATTTAAAACCTGTAATAAAGAAATATGACTTCACCACACCCGTAATGGTGAATTCTAGCCCTAGTGTCTCCCATACAAAGAAAGGTGACCACCTGACATAGAATGTTAGTTGGAAGAGACTCGAAGAGCCATCGGTTCCAACCCCCCGCCATAAAGGAACACTCAACGTAGACGGAAGACTCTCATCTGATGACATCCTCATGCCACCTTTGAGGCTTTGTTTTCTGTACCACAATATAACCTCCGAGCACACCTCTCTCGATCAATATTGTATCTTTTTCCCTGAGCACAAGGAATAGTACTGATGGAGGTGTAATTTGGTTATGGGCATAAAAGAGAAATGGCGGTGTTAGCAAACATTTTTATACAAGCCACGAGGGAATTATTTGGCAGACGTTCAGTGAAGCACTCACTGCAGATTTTGTTTTGAATGATAGAAAAGGAAGAGAGAGAAAATAAATGTTTTCCTCCTTGGAGGATATTTGCAAAATTTGATGTTTGCACTTAGTCTGCTTAAATGAGGGTTGCCTCGAATGATGGCTTCCTCTAAGCTGTGGGATATATGCAAGGGTTCGTGAAATAAATGCAACCATGTGGCATCCGTTCTGTTATTTTTAAAAGATGCAATGATTTGGGTCCCAAAGCGATTGCACTGAAATATTAAATCATCTCCTTTAGTACTTTGGCTGTGCATTCTTTCATGATGGAAATGTTGGACTACGGCCAGGTTTGCATTGAGAAATGCCGTTTTTCAGATAGTCTGGGTCCCACCTTGATAGGGCTTTGTAGTTCATGACCAGCATCTTGAATCATGACTAAAGATAGATACTGAAGCTGTTCTAGAAAGGCAATTACTAGGGTTGGTCTCTGCGGTTCTAGAAAGTTACCATAACTCAGTGTTTCCCAACCTTTTTTGAGCCGCGGCACACTTTTTGCACGTACAAAATCCTGGGGCGCACACGAACCAAAATGACACAAAACGACACTCTAACACAGTCATACATATAGTTGATATGTTTTTAAATGTATTTATACACTCAGTGTGAAACCTGGGTCTGTTTCGATGATCACAAGATAGATATCCTGGCAGGAATGGCAGAAAGACACAAGCTTCCCACACAGAACTCCCACAACCAAGAGAAAATGCTAAAAGAGTTTGGTGGGCATTGACCTTGAGTTTTGGAGTTGTAGTTCACCTATATCCAGAGAGCACTGTGGACTCAAACAATGTTGGATCTGGACCAAACTTGGCATGAATACTCAATATGCCCAAATGTGAACGCAGATGGAGTTCAGGGGAAATCGACCTTGACTTTTGGGAGTTGTAGTTGCTGGGATTTATAGTTCCCCTATTTATTTATTATTTATTTATTATTTGAGGCTTTTATAAAACGGTTGGAACTGCCATGCGGCCCTACAATAAACCATTAAAACATTTAAAATGACATGTCCCAACACCATATAGAGGAAATACAGGAAATCAAAGGCAAGGTAGTTATGTCAGGAACAGCCGGCCGAGGGGCCTACAATCAAAGAGCATTCTGAACCCCACCAATGATAGAACTGGGCCAAACTTCCCACACAGAAACCCCAGGAGGCAAGAGGAGGTCTCTACTTGGGGAAAGGGAGGCGGGCCTTCCCAATGCATGGAGAGGGAGAGACCAAGTAGACAACGGGTGGGGAGGGGGTGGTTGTAATTTTGTGCCTTTATAGAGGTCGGTTTCTTAAGGTTTTTATACTTCAACACACTAGACTCTCTCCCCCTCCCCTCCTGGAGGTTCCAATTTCCCACGGCACACCTGATGATCTCTCGTGGTACACTAGTGTGCCCCGGCACACTGGTTAGGAAACACTGTCATAACTGAGCCTGGTCAATATTCTGGCAGTTGCAGTGTGAACCTGTTGAAGTTTCTACACTCTATCCAAAGCTCCACAGTCAATAATAATAATTTTTATCTCAGCATTACTTAGCGAACGAAGATTCTTAGGAAGGACTCATCCCACGCTTTTTACAAGCACGTTGATGACTAAAAAGGCCAATCTGAGATAGGCAAGTCCAGTTGCAGAAAGCAAAGCAGAAACTCTTCTTGGGTGATGTTGTTTCCAAGTTGTGGTTCTTTCTGCATTGTTGTTTCTCTTCAAGACCCATTCGGCGTGTCTTCTTGAAAGAGGCCGCAGCATTGTGGAGAGTGCATCTCCATGCCTCCCGATGTGAGGCCAGGGTGGACCATTGTTGGTGATCAATCTGGCCAAGCCTGAGGTGTTGTTTCAGGGAGTCCTTATATCTCTTTTGGGGGGCGCCTCTCTTGCGCTGACCCGTCGCGTGTTCACCGTAGAGAAGTATCTTTGGGAGGAGGTGGTCCTCCATCCCAGAGACGTGCCCTGCCCAGCGCAGCGGTGTTCTCAATGGCATGGCCTCAACGCTCGTGATCCCTGCTTGCTCAAGGACAGCGACATTCCTCACGTAGTCGGTCCAGTGTATATTTATGATTGTGCGAACACAGGACTGATTAAAGCATTCGAGGAGTCGTGGGTGTTGGCGATAGGTGACCCATGTTTCAGACCCATAGAGGAGAATAAACAGTACGAAAGCTCTGTACACACTGATTGTGGTGCTTTGCCTCAGGTGCTTGTTGCTCCAGACTCTTTTGAGAAGCCTTCCAAATGCATTCTATGACTTTGCTAATCTGTGATCCATCTCTTTGTCAATCTTGGCGTCTGAAGAGATGATGCTTCCCAGGGAGGTGAACTGCTGAATGGACTTAAACATACAAACACAGATGTGCCTATGCTGACGTGGGGATGATGGTGTTCCTCCTGTGGTGCAGGCTGGTAGAGGACTTCCGTTTCATCAATCTTGGCATCTGAAGAGATGCTGCTTCCCAGGGAGGTGAACTGCTGAGCGGACTTGAGTGCAGATGTGCCTATGCTGACGTGGGGATTATGGTGTTCTTCCTGTAGTGCGGGCTGGTAGAGGACTTTTGTTTCCTTCAGTCTGACTTCCAGCCCAAATGGCTCTGCAGCCGTTGCAAAGCAGGATGTCAGACGCTGCAGGGCTGCTTCTGAATGGGCGACAAGGGCAGCATCGTCAGCAAAAAGCAGCTCACGGACTAGATAGTTTAGAGTCTTAGTGCGAGCCCTCAGGCGGCTTAAGTTGAACGAGCTTCCATCAGTACGATAGCGTAGATATATGCCGTCTTCTTCTTCTTCGAGGTCTGCCATAGCCCTTTGGAGCATCATGCTGAAGAAGATTGCAAATAGGGTTGGTGCAAGAACACAACCTTGTTTCACTCAATTAGTTATGAGAAAGGGCTCTGAGAGGAAGACAGGGGTAGTGGGTGCCAAGATGAACTCAGAAGACGTCTATCGAGCAAGGAAAGATTTGTTTTCTGAGAGTTAGACTGGGAACGAGGGGAAAGTGGCTTTCGAAACTCAGATGGGTCGAGTTTAATTCGTTCCAAGACTGAGCTCTTAACCCAAACTGCTCTTATCTCAAAGTGAGTTTTCGGCCCGCCAGTCCTCCTCCCCCCATTTTTGTTACATATTTTAAATTAAGAAAATGTGCTTTATAAATAACAAATAATATATACATGCACATTCACCTGGAACACAAAAAAGGAAGATCAAAATGGTAGAGGCACAAAGATGTTGTGGCAAAGAAGTGCAATGCAGCACCAAGTGAAGAAGAGGCATTCTGTATTCCTTCCAGCCTGCCTCCCTCCCTCCCTGTGTTCCTCTCTCTCCCTCTTTCCCTTCAAAAAGCTAAACATATCGGGAATTAAAAAAAACACACACACAAACAAGTAACTCAAAGTTTCTCAAAGAATGGTTCAATAAAGATAAGGTTAAAGGATTTAGTGAAAGTGAAGGTAGTTGGGACAAAATTCTGAAATCTGAAAAGAAGATAACATCAAAGATTTACTCCACGCTCCTTGCCTGGACAACAGAGGAAGAGATAATTAAACAAACAATGGTTAAGTGGGCTCAGAATATAGGGAGACCAATACAATTTAGAGAATGGGAAACAATATGGCGGAAAAACCTTAAAATTACATATGCAACTGATTTGAAGGAAAATTGGCTTAAAATGATTCATCGATGGTACATTACACCGCAAAAATTGAATGCAATGTACAAAAATATGGACAACAAATGTTGGAAATGTAAAACACAGGAAGGCACCTTTTATCATATGTGGTGGACATGCCCCAGGACAAAGGATTATTGGTTAATGATCCATCAGGAATGTAAACAAATATTAAAAATAGACTTTCCAAAAACACTGAACTATACCTATTAGGACTAATAGGTGACAATATATTTGAAAACGAAAATCAACAGAAACTTTTTGTGTATCTGGCCACGGCGGGCACGGATAGTCTTCGCTAAACTTTGGAAGCAGAACCTCATCCTGGACAAAGAACAATGGTTGGAAAAAGTGTTGGAAATCAAGGGAATGGACGAACTAACATACTGGCTTCGCCAGAATAATGGCAAGGGGAACACGATGACAGATTGGACTGTAATTAAGGAATACACAAAAGCAATGAAAATAGATTGAAACATCTTGTCATTTACTAAAAGAAATAACCATAAGAGTAAGAGCACTTTAGGATGCCCAGTGTAAAAGAAATAATAGATTAATGAAACATGAAAAGTAGTACGAACTAGAACGGAAGTCAAATATTATCCCTCTATCCCCCCCTTTCCCTTTTCCTTTTGTTTCGGTATTGTACACTTGTATGTTTGAAGTGTTTTATAAAATTCTGAAAACCTCAATAAAAACCTTTATAAAAAAAAAGAAGAGGCATTCTGTATTCCTTCCAGCCTGCCTCCCTCCCTCCCTGTGTTCCTCTCTCTCCCTCTTTCCCTTCAAAAAGCTAAACATATCGGGAATTAAAAAAAACACACACACAAACAAGTAACTCAAAGTTTCTCAAAGAATGCAGGCATTGATCTGCCAAAGTGGACAAGAGCATGAGGCACAAGGCCCGGAGGCTGTTCCCTTGAAGCCTCTCATGGTAATGCTCCCTCTGCTACTCCTTCGTAACTCAAAACGTTGCTCTTCCATTGCATCCTAATCTCCAGGGCAGCAGAAGACAAGCCTGCTCCTTCCTCCTTATGACTTCCTCTCTCCCTCTTTCCCTTCAAAAAGCTAAACATACCGGGAATTTTTAAAAAACCCACAGCAAATCAAGTAACTCAAAGTTCCTCAAAGCGGGCAGACATCAGTCTCCCAAAGTGGACACGAGCACGCGGCACAAGGCCTGGAGGCTGTGCCTCGTGCGTGTATTCTTCTTCAAAGCCAAGCAAGAGTCCAAACTTTGGACCTTTTTTGGGGACTACTTTCCATGTGCTAACCCTGGGCTTAAACCTCTTTGGTGCCTTTGTGTTAGACCAGTGGTTTCCAAACTTCTTTGGCCTACCATCCCCTTTCCAGGAAAAAATTTACTCACTGCCCCCATTTTCCCATACACAACTTCCTTGAGTTGACGAAAGTACATCAAAGCCCCCCTCCCCACTCCTTCTATTTATTTATTTATTTCTTCGATTTTGTATTCTGCTCCTCCTCACAGGCTCGGGGCGGATAACAGCAACATACATGGGCATCATGTCGCAGACATGCAACCCTACAATAAAAACATAAAACACATTAAAACACAATACATCACATCACGAGGTGCAGGGTGACATATAAGGTTTCCTAGGGTACAGTCCTTCTGGGCCTAATTGAAGGCTAATCCAAAGAGGGCAGTCTTGCGGGCCCTTCTGAAAGGAGCCAGCTCCGAGATGGCTCGAGCATTGTCCGGTAGAGAGTTCCACAGCGCTGGAGCTGCCGCAGAAAAAGGCTCCTGTCTAGTCACAGACAGGTGGCAGGAGCGGATTGGTGGTATCGTCAGCAGATTCTGTTCATCTGAGCGCAGTGATCTCGGGGGTACATACGGGGTAAGGCGGTCCCTCAAGTACGCAGGCCCTAGGCCGTGTAGAGCCTTAAAGGTCAATACCAACACCTTGAAGGCAATTCGGTACTCAATGGGAAGCCAGTGCAGCTGCCGAAGGAAGGGCGTGATGTTCTCCCTCACCAACGAGCCCGTCAGCAAGCGAGCAGCGGCATTCTGCACTAGCTTGAGTTTCCGAATTGTCGACAAGGGAAGGCCAACGTAGAGGGCGTTACAGTAGTCCAGTCTCGAGATGACCGTCGCTTGGATCACCGCCGCCAGGTTGCTCCTGGACAGGTAGGGCGCCAGTCGCCTAGCCTGTCGTAGGTGAAAGAAGGACACCCTGCTGACCGCAGAGACCTGGGTCTCCATGGTCAGCAGGGAGTCCAACTGAACACCTAAGCTCTTAACCGAAGGTGACGGGCTAAGCCGCTCGCCATCCAGGGTAGGCAACCGGCACCCACCCAGCCCAGGCCGACCGGGCCACAGAATCTCCGTCTTCGACGGATTCACCTTCAGCCGGCTGGCGCGCAGCCAACCAGTCACGGCTTCGAGGCATCATTGGAAACAATCGGGTGTGGAGTCCGGCCTGCCGTCCATTCTCAGCAGAAGCTGGGTGTCATCAGCGTACTGATAACACTCCAGACCAAAGTCGCGGGCCAGCTGGGCCAGGGGGCGCATGTAAATGTTGAATAATAAGGGGGAGAGGATGCCCCCCTGGGGGACCCCACAATTAAGTGGGGCTCTCCCGGAAACCTCCCCGCCCCCCTCCACACGTTGTCCCCGGCCCTGGAGGAAGGAGGCCACCCATTGAAGTGCGGTCCCCCCGATCCCAGCGCCGGCTAAACGGTGGGTCAACAGTGCGTGATCTACCGTATCAAACGCTGCTGTCAGGTCTAACAAGGCAAGCAGGGCTGACCCACCCTGGTCCAGCTGGCGGCGAAGTTGGTCTGTAATGGCGACAAGCACGGTCTCCGTCCCATGCCCAACACGGAAGCCGGACTGGAAGGGATCGAGTCCAGCGGTGTCATCTAAGAACCGCTGCAGCTGATCCGCTGCTGCCCTCTCAATTACTTTGCCCAAAAAAGGCAAGTTGGAAACAGGCCTGTAATTGGAGGGAGCCGAAGGGTCTAAATTCGGCTTCTTCAGCAGCGGTTTCACCATGGCCTCTTTCAATCCCCCCGGGAAGACTCCTTGCTCAAGGGAGCTATTTATGATCTTTCCCAGGGGGCCTCGTAGCCCCTCCCGGCAAGATCTAACAAGCCAGGAGGGGCACGGGTCGAGGGAGCAGGTAGTTGGCCTAGCTGCAGCGAGTAACTTATCAACAGCTACAACTCTCCAGCTACAACAGCTACAATCTACAACTCTCCTTCTATGTACGCATTGTCTTTTGCCCACTCATTAAACTCTCAAATAGCCAGTTCCTTACTCTGGGCTATGAAAGCAATATTAAATACACAACGGAAGACACACGTGAGCGGAGTTGAAAAGGCTTCATTTGGAAAGGTTCCTAAATTACCCGGCACTCATCTTCATCAGGAGGAGAAAGCAGCGCCCTACTTCTCATCGCGGCCTCTCAATTAGCGGTATGACCCCTTAATGACAATCGGCCCGGCATTATTTAGAAAAGCCGCGAAAGGAAGGAAGGCTCTGCAATTTTGTCTCTGCCGCTCTGTAATCTTGATTGAAAGCCAGGATAAATATAGGGTTGGAACGAAGGAGGGTTGGAAAGGTATATAGCATTAACTTTAATCAACAGTGGGAGGCAATGTGTATTTGGCTTGCCACATATAGGCATGTGACGCTGACGGGAAGCCTGCCAAACGGTCTCTCCAGCGATGCATCAGGCACTCCACTGGCTACCAGGCCTGGGTAGGTTCGTCGTAATGCTCGCAAAATCGGAATGAATTCGGATTAAATTCACTATTGATGCAGTTTCGAAGCGATGTAAGCAACCCGGAAGTGAATTTGCCACTACAAGGCCGCCGCCGCCATTTTCGGGAAGGAATCGGCATTAGAGTCCCCTCATTGGCTGTTTAACCCAGTTTGGAGGTGGACATCCACCAGTCTGCATTAGATTCCCGCCCTTCCGGAGGTGCTTTCTCCTCATTGGCCGTTTAACACAGTTTGGAGGTGGACATCCACCTATCGGCATTAGATTCCGCCCCCCGAGGTGCTTTCCCTCATTGGCTGGTTAACCCAGTTTGAGGTGGACATCCACCAATCGGCATTAGATTCCCACCCCTCCCGAGGTGCTTTCCCCTCATTGGCTGTTTAACGCAGTTGGGAGGTGGACATTCACCAATAGCATTAGATTCCCACCCCTCCCGAGGTGCTTTCCCCTCATTGGCTGTTTAACGCAGTTGGGAGGTGGACATTCACCAATCGGCATTAGATTCCCACCCCTCCCGAGGTGCTTTCCCCTCATTGGCTGTTTAACGCAGTTGGGAGGTGGACATTCACCAATCGGCATTAGATTCCCACCCCTCCCGAGGTGCTTTCCCCTCATTGGCTGTTTAACGCAGTTGGGAGGTGGACATTCACCAGTCGGCATTCGATTCCCACCCCTCCCGAGGTGCTTTCCCCTCATTGGCCATTTAACCCAGTTTAGAGGTGGACATCCACCAATCGGCATTAGATTCCCGCCCCTCCCGAGGTGCTTTCCCCTCATTGGCTGTTTAACCCAGTTTGAAGGTGGACATCCACCAATCAGCATTAGATTCCCGCCCCTCCCAAGGTGCTTTCCCCTCATTGGCCGTTTAACCCAGTTGAAGGTGGACATCCACCAATCGGCATTAGATTCCGCCCCTCCCAAGGTGATTTCCCTCATTGGCCGTTTAACCCAGTTTGAAGGTGGACATCCACCAATCAGCATTAGATTCCCGCCCTCCCAAGGTGATTTCCCTCATTGGCTGTTTAACCCAGTTTGAAGGTGGACATCCACCAATCAGCATTAGATTCCCCTCCCCTCCCAAGGTGCTTTCCCTCATTGGCCGTTTAACCCAGTTTGAAGGTGGACATCCACCAATCAGCATTAGATTCCCCCCTCCCAAGGTGATTTCCCTCATTGGCTGTTTAACCCAGTTTGAAGGTGGACATCCACCAATCAGCATTAGATTCCCGCCCCTCCCAAGGTGCTTTCCCCTCATTGGCCGTTTAACCCAGTTTGAAGGTGGACATCCACCAATCAGCATTAGATTCCCCCCTCCCAAGGTGCTTTCCCCTCATTGGCCGTTTAACCCAGTTTGAAGGTGGACATCCACCAATCAGCATTAGATTCCGCCCTCCCAAGGTGATTTCCCTCGTGGCCGTTTAACCCAGTTTGAAGGTGGACATCCACCAATCAGCATTAGATTCCCCCTCCCAAGGTGCTTTCCCCTCATTGGCCGTTTAACCCAGTTTGAAGGTGGACATCCACCAATCAGCATTAGATTCCCGCCCCTCCCAAGGTGATTTCCCCTCATTGGCCGTTTAACCCAGTTTGAAGGTGGACATCCACCAATCAGCATTAGATTCCCGCCCCTCCCAAGGTGCTTTCCCCTCATTGGCCGTTTAACCCAGTTTGAAGGTGGACATCCACCAATCAGCATTAGATTCCCGCCTCCCAAGGTGATTTCCCCTCATTGGCCGTTTAACCCAGTTTGAAGGTGGACATCCACCAATCAGCATTAGATTCCCGCCCCTCCCCAGGTGCTTTCCCCTCATTGGCCGTTTAACCCAGTTTGAAGGTGGACATCCACCAATCGGCATTAGATTCCCGCCCCTTCCCGAGGTGCTTTCCCCTCATTGGCTGTTTAACCCAGTTTGGAGGTGGACATCCACCAATCGGCATTAGATTCCCGCCCCTCCCCAGGTGCTTTCCTTTCATTGGCTGTTTAACCTAGTTTGGAGGTGGATGCCCTTCCCTCCGCATCAGAAGTGGGGCGACAGGAACATCCAAAGTGGGTTAAACATGGCTGTCGCCCCAGTTCTGAGGCGGAGGGAAGACATCCCCATCCAAACTGAGTTAAACATGCGTGTCCACCATTAACGAAGCCATTTGGAAATTTCAGAATTAATTCAGGAAATTCCGAAATTTTTCCAGAATTAATTCGGAAATTCTGAAATTATTCCAGAATTAATTCAGGAAATTCTGAAATTATTCCAGAATGATCGAGACTTGACTACTGCAACGCCCTTTACATCGGCCTGCCCTTGTCCGTGATCCGGAAACTGAAGCTCGTCCAGAATGCCACTGCACGACTTCTCACTGGGGCCCCAGTGAGATGTCACACAACACCCATCCTTCAGCAGCTCCACTGGCTTCCGGTCAAGCACCGGATCACCTTCAAGGTGATGGTGTTAACTTTCAAGGCCTTGCATGGTCTGGGGCCATTGTATCTGAGGGACTGTCTCATCCCCTACCAACCCCAGAGGTCACTTCGTTCTGAACCTCCTTGAAGTGCCGTCCTTTAAAGCTATCTGTCTTACATTGACCCGGCGCAGAGCCTTTTCTGTAGTAGCGCCGTCAATCTGGAATACCCTTCCAAGTGATGTGCGGGCCATGCAGGATTTACTATCTTTCCGCAAGGCCTGCAAGACCCACCTTTTCCGGCTCCCCTTTGATTGCTAAGCTGGAAAACCTTACTTTTTAGTCTAATTTAACATGTTGTTTTACTTCTGTTGCATTTTTATGTGATTGTGAGTCGCTCCGAGCCCTTGGGGAGGGGCGGCGTACAAATAAATAAATAAATAAACGTGCGTGTCCACCATTAATGAAGGCATTCCAAAATTTTGGAATTAATTTGGGAAAATCTGAAAATTTTTTAGTAAAAAAGAGATAGTAAAAACTTCCAGACAAATAAATTTATGTTCCAGGCACAAAACGGACTCTCAAGTTCAAAAGAATTTTTTACCTGCAAAACGGAAATGTGCGTGTATGGGCTCAGCTTCCCATGTGGACTTATTTATGTGGGCGAGACTAAACGCATTATGGGCGTTAGTCTGTGAGCATCGTTCCAGAATCTGTGATCTATCCAAGGATTCACCGCTCTACGTTCACTTTAAGCTTAAATCGGTCATAGTCCTGATTCCATTCAGTTCTTCGGTATCGAGCGGGTTAACATTCCCTCGCATGGAAACACTGATTACCATTTACGTAAGGCTGAAACCCGGTGGATAATCCAATTAAAATCTGAGATTCCATTTGGATTGAATGAAAGGCTCAACATAACTGATTTACTTAGATAAGATTTCCATCACACCTGCTGCTCTAGGACGCCATATATAGTGAGAAGTTTTTACTATCTCTTGCATTTGCCACTATTTCTAACATGGAGTGGGTACTTACCTCTATGGCAGTGTTTCTCAACCTTTTTTGAGCCACAGCACACTTTTTACATTTACAAAATCCTGGGGCACACCACCAACCAAAATGACACAAAATGACACTCTAACACAGTAATACATATAGTTAATATGTTTTTAAGTGTATTTATACACTCAGTGTGAAACCTGGGCCTGTTTCGATGAACACAACAGAGATATCCTGGCAGGAATGGCAGAAAGACACAAACTTTCCACACAGAACTCCCATAACCAAGAGAAAATGCTATAAGAGTTTGGTGGGCATTGACCTTGAGTTTTGGAGTTGTAGTTCGCCTATATCCAGAGAGCACTGCGGACTGAAACAATGTTGGATCAGGACAAAACTTGGCATGAATACTCAATATGCCCAAATGTGAACACAGATGGAGTTTGGGAAAAATAGACCTTGACATTTGGGAGTTATAGTTTCTGGGATTTATAGTTAACACACAATCAAAGAGCATCCTGAACTCTTGCAACAATGGGATTGAACCAAACTTGGCATATTGGACTCTCATTACCAACAGAAAGTACTGAAAGAGTTTGCTTGGGAATAGACCTTGACATTTGGGAGTTGTAGTTGCTGGGATTTATAGTTCCCCTACAATCAAAGAGCATTCTGAACCCCACCAATGATAGAACTGGGCCAAACTTCCCACACAGAACCCCTAGGAGGCAATAGGAGGTCTCTACTTGGGGAAAGGGAGGCGGGCCTTCCCAACGCATGGAGAGGGAGAGACCGGGGGGTGTTTGAAATTTTGTGCCTTTATAGAGGTAGGTTTCTTAAGGTTTTTATACTTCAACACACTAGACTCTCCCCCCTCTCCTCCTGGAGGTTCCAATTTCCCACGGCACACCTGAGGATCTCTCACGGCACACTAGTGTGCCCCGGCACACTGGTTGGGAAACACTGCTCTATGGAATAGGTATGCGTCTGTTGATTGTCTATTATGTTCATACTTTTGATTTATTATATCATGTTCACATAGCAACTACCCCGGTTTTGTGTAGTTCGGGTTGATCCAGCCCCACATAAACTTTTCATTCAACCCTCTCAGTCACTCCACATGTCCATCAGAACTTTATTTTACACATACTCAGTGCTGAGACATTTCTATCTAACAGTTTGAATGTTGGACTAGGGAAAACTTGGAGAGCTATGTTTAACCTCGGTCCAAATCCTCACTGTAATGAAGTCAAAATGTGTGTGTTGTTTTGTTGTTGGAATATGGGTTATTTGTGTTATATTAAGTGCTCATGTTATGGACAGACCACAAAGGGTTAACTGTGATAATGGAGGCATTTTCCTCCTGGGGGAATGTGTTGCCATGGTGACGGTGGGCGGAGCCAGCCAGGAGGCTAGCTCGGAATTCGGAGAGAGTCAGTTGGTGCCTAACTGTCAGGCCAGAAGGGTCTGTTAGATTCTGCTCTGAGGAGAGGAGTAGGAATCACGTTGTTGAAACTGCAGGGAAGCCGTTAGTCTTAGGAAAAGACAATTTTCAGTGTAGGTTAGGCCTGAGAGGCTGACCTGTAGCAGTTCTAGTGAGCTGAGCTTGCGAGCCAGCTGGTTTTATGTAAAGCCTGAGGGCTAAATATAGACAAAGTGTCTGCAAAAGGCCAGAGTGCCTATATGTTGAGATAGAGAGAAGCTGATCTAGCTGAATAATAGCAATAGTTAAACTTTGTAACCTTTTCAAGTCGTGCCTCTTCGGAAGTGTTATAATAAGTATCAAACCAAGCTTTTGTGCCCAGTTGTGTGAAATAAACTGTTTAAGTTTTGGTTCAAAACTCTCTCTCCGTGACTTCATTTAAATTACCAGTCTCCTCACCACTCTTTACAAGTCCATGGTCAAGCCTAAATAAATTAATGGTGGCAGCAAAATTATTTATATTTGAACAGTGCAGATCCTGGTTACACCGCAAAGATCGACGCTAGCTGTCAGCAACGTTTCGATTCTTTTCAAATGGTGGCAGCGGTGGGATAGCCTGCCCTGCCACGGTTTAAGAAAGGTGAACAGCAAACCTTGCGTCATTTTGTTAGAGAACGGAATTTGGGGGTCTTGCCATGAAGGCAGACCGGCTAGACCCACCAAAGAGGGCCCATGTCAAACCTGGTGAGAAAGGAAGCAACCAATCTCATATTTTTCCTAAAATGTCTCAATTTCACAGATCTCACCAAAGCCTGAAGAGGGCGCCATTGAGGTTTTATTCAGCCCAGCTGGACAGGATTACAGCCGCAAATCATTCGACCATGCTGCAATGCAGCTACATTAGTGAACACCCCTTTTATAGGGTTACAGATTTGAATTTCCCTCTTCCCACCCCTCCTGCTGATTGGCAGATGTCATGACTTGCAGGTGGGGCACAGGCGGTCCCTGTGAATGGCCCCAGCCAATGAGGGCGAAGAAGGAGGAATAATGAAAGGGGGGTGTTCCTGAGTATGCCATGAGGCTGGGCTCCAGCCCAAACCAGTTTTCCTGAGTTGCAGACAAAGGCCTTAATCCCTTATTTCCTGTTTTGGCCAAGCACAGACCCAGAATCCTCTTGAGTGGGTTTCAGTAAAATAGAGGGTAAACAAAAGAGGTTTCCAGTTTTTCCATGATCCTGGGGTGTTTCAGTATAAGGTTGTGAAAAGGAGATATGGTTTGCATAGCTGGTTTTGGGTCTTTGGAGAAACCCTTTTGTGATGTGTAACAAAATGTGGCCAAAACGGCTTATGGGTCCCTGGCAAGCTAATCTTAGAAGCCAGTTTTCCATAGCCAGATGATAATCTGTTGGGGGCTCCTGGACAGATTTCACCTATTGTTTATGCCAGGGCTGTCCAACTGGCGGCCCGGGGGCCGTATAAGGCCCCCCAGCCTCTTCCCTCTGGCCCCCTAAGCTTTTTAATAAAAAATAAAAAATAGAAAAATAAAATAAATAATATTTTTTTACAAAAAATACCTACTTCCGGGTGCGGAGCACGTCTTGCGGGACTACGCAATCCACACGGGATTTGCCTGTCAACGCGAGATCATGCCGGGCGTTGACAGCGAAAATCCCGTGTGGATTGTATTCTCACGATACTCTTGGCTACTCTACTACTGGATCGCTGAGGCCCACAGACGCGATTAGGACCTTCTTCGACTCAGTCGGTCGTCGCCTCTCTCTCGTCGTCCGGGTACTCCTGGATCCTGCACGTTTGGAAAAGGTAGGCCGAAGCAGGGGCTCCTCAGGGGCTCCTCAGGGGCTCCTCAGGGGGCTCCTCATTTCCCTCCCCCATCTCCCCCTCATGTATTAAATATAAAATTAAATATATTTAAAGATCAAATAAGGGGAGATGGGATACATTAAGGGGGAGGGGAGGATGGAATTAAATATATTTAATATTAAATAAAAATAAGGGGAGAGGGGAGGATGGAATTAAATATATTTAATATTAAATTAAAATATATTTAATATCTTATCCCTGCATTTTATCTCAGTAAAAGATTACATTTGACTGTATGCATGCAGGGGTGGGGTGGGGAGGGGCAGAGCCAGGGGTGGGGCAGACCCGCCCCCAGGTCATCAGTGACCGGAATTCAGGCCCCTGGGCTGGTAGAAGTTGGACAGCCCTGGTTTATGCAATGTCTTTGATTGAAGCCAGAGATAAGGAACTTCCCTGGCCCAAGGGCGTGAGTTTCTCTTGAGCCAGGGTGTGTGTTGGTTCATGAAAAGGTGACACTTCATATTTCACTTCATAGGGGGACACAGGAGAGTAAAACATATAGAAAAATACATTCAAGTAATAGGAACCATATTTCATATCAACCCCTCCCACCCCCAGACCAGGGAGATATAAGGTTTATTACATTCACGAGATCAGTCCATAAGATCTTGAAAAAGGGAAAGGAAAGTCCCATAAAGTCTGCATGCTGCAGGGAAGTGTCCAAAGCGTTGGCATGACGAAACAGGAGCTGGAGTCATTGAATTATGGGGAAAATTCATGAAAATAAGTCTTGGAGAGTTCTTTGAGATCAATTGAGAAAGCATGTGCTGAGGGAAAAGTCTTGTCCCTTGGAGGTTTGTTTTATTGGAGGATTAGCCACAATGTTAGGGAGAGAGGAAAGCAAAGCAAAACAGGAACGTATCTTTCGGAGACTGCTGCTGTAACCACACTACCCAGCCATGCTGGTCCAATGGACATTTTTGGAACTGTGGAACTCCCTGCTGCAGGCCAATGAAACAGGGGCTCTGGGGCTCGACTTCAATTTCAAATGGTGGCAGAGTAAAGAAAGTAAACGGGGTGAAGTTTTTGCATCGTTACACTCACTTTGCATGAGTCGATATTGTTTACCTTGACTTTCAAAAGGCTTTTGACCAAGTCCCTCACAAAGGCTCCTAAACAAGCTCTCCAGCCATGGAATCAGGGGACAGGTCTTGTCCTGGATGGGAACCTGGCTAAACTGTAGGAAACAAAGGGTGGTAATAAACGGACACTTCTCTGGGTGGAAAGAGGTGAGAAGGGCGTACCCCAAGGTTCAGTTTTGGGTCCGTTACTTTTAATTTATTCATAAATGATCTGGATGTAGAAGTAAAGTGTGAGGTAGAAAAGTTTGCAGACGACACTAAACTGTTCAGGGTAGTTAAAAATGAAACTGACTGTAAAGAGCTCCAGAAAGATCTCTCGAAATTGAGTGAATGGGCAACAAAGTGGCAAATGCACTTTAACCTAAACAAGTGTAAAGTCATGCACATCGGGGCAAAGAACCCCAACTACACCTACCAATTGATGGGGTCAAAGCTTTCTGAGACAAACCAGGAAAGGGATCTTGGGGTTTTGGTGGACAGCTCAATGAAGATGTCAACCCAGTGCGCTGCAGCAGTGAAAAAAGCAAATTCTATGCTTGGCATGATCAGGAAGGGAATCGAAAATAGGTCGGCAAATGTTGTATTACCTCTCTACAAATCTATGGTGAGGCCACATCTGGAGTACTGTGTACAATTCTGGTCTCCGCACCTTAAGAAGGATATAACGGAACTGGAAAAGGTACAGAAAAGGACAACAAGAATGATCCAAGGGATGGAGCAGCTCCCTTATGAAACCAGGTTGCAACGCCTTGGTCTTTTCAGCCTTGAAAGACGGCGTTTAAGAGGTGACTTGATCGAAGTGTATAAAATCATGCATGGGATAGAAAAGGTGAATAGAGAAAAAATATTTTCTCTGTCACACAACACTAGGACTAGAGGGCACTCCTGAAGCTCCAAGGTAGGAAAGTTAGGACTAATAAAGGAAATATTTCTTCACCCAGAGGGTCATTGGGTTATGGAACTCACTTCCAGAGGAGGTTGTGACAGCGGTCAGCCTGGACAGCTTCAAGGCAGGATTCGACAGATTCATGGATACCAAGTGTATCGGTAGTTACTGAAAAGGACATCCAAGTGCCACCTCTGTGTTGGTGGAGGCAGGCAGGATTTCCTGGGTACTGGTTGTGGGGGGTCGGGAGCAGGTGAGGGTTTTGCCCTCCCTTCTGCTCGAGATCCCCGTGTACAACTGGTGGGCCACTGTGTGACACAGGATGCTGGACTAGATGGGCTGAGGCCCGATTCAGCATGGCTCTTCTTATGTTCTTATGTTCTTATGACCCCACCGGGTGACCTTGGGACAGTCACATATATGCAGTCTGACATCCTGCCACCCATAAGATTGCACCAGTTGGATTTGAAGGCCAACAACTTGAAGGCTACCAAAGCCATTTAGAAAAACAGCCACCCCAACCCAAAGGCCCTTTCAGGCCCAGATTAACACCTTTTTGCGCCCTAGGCCACACTTTGGAATTGCGCCCCCTTGAAGCCAACCTCTACCGCACACCCCCCCCCCCCCCCAACAACACTCAGACCCACACTTGGCTGGCTTTCGCCATGGTGCCTCCGGAGCAGAAGAGAAAGGCGCGCAGGCACCATCCCGCCACCTCCAAGGTCCCCATTCCCACCGGCTGGAAAGCTGCGCTCTGCTCTGAAGGTTTCCTCGGGAGGCTTGGGGAGAGCGCAGAGGGTGCAAACTCACCCCAAAGGTGCACCGGGGGGGAGAGAGGAAAAGAGGTGTCCGCTTGGTGTGCCCTCCCGCAGAGCGAGAGCGAGGGAGGATTCAGGTTGGGGTTTGTGCGGCTATTGTTCGGCTGCTCCCGAAGGCAGGAGAGCCAGACCCTGGCCTTGATCCTTCCCTCCCTCCCGCGGCTCCCTTTGGCCAAGCAGCCCGCCCCGGTTTGGTCCGAGAGCGCAGGAGCGAGCCTGGGTTGGTGTGGTCTCGTGCTGGGGACCTGGGAGAGGTCCGCCCAAGCAACGCCCTTTCTCTCCCCTCTCCCTCCCTCCCTCTTTTCCTTCTTTACTTTCTTTTCTCCTAGTTGCCTCCTTCTCCTCCTTCTCCCCTCCCCCCCACCGCCCTCTCCCGGACTCTGCCGCTCGGCTCTGGCTGCAGGAATTTACAGTCTGCCGTCGGGGGAGCTGGGCGAGTTGCCATGGAGACGGCTTCCTCGGGAGCCAGGAGGTCAGGCCAGCCAGAGACCCACGGGCAAATCAATGGATCAATGCGAGGGCCCCGCCGCAGCCCAGAGAGCGAGAGACAGAGGGGACGGAGCAGAGACTTTGGGAGAAGGAGTGAGGAGGGGCATGAGAAAGGGGGAAAGAGGGGCGCGGACCAGTTTTGTTTTTGTTTTTTTGGTCTGTGATCTGCGCCGCCCCCCTCGGCTTGCGCCCCTAGGCCATGGCCTAGGTTGGCCTTATGGGTAATCCGGGCATGGGCCCTTTGCAGTTTAGGAGACTGCAACTTCTAGAACAGGGCTGTCCAACTTCTACCGGCCCGGAATTCAGGGGTGTGGCCAATCGCGGGGGCGTGGCCGATCGCGGGGGGCAATTTCGCCGCTTCTGGCGCCCGAGAGTGATGCTGTAAGGCAGGGCGAAGCCAAGGGAAGCTCCCCTTAGCTCCTCCCTCCCTTCTACAGCCTCACTCTCGGGCGCCAGAAGCGGGCAATTTCTACAGCGTCACTCTCAGGCACCAGAAGCGGCAAAATCGCCCACTTCTGGCGCCCGAGAGTGATGCTGTAAGGCAGGGCGAAGCCAAGGGAAGCTCCCCTTAGCTCCTCCCTCCCTTCTACAGCGTCACTCTCGGGCGCCAGAAGCGGACAATTTCTACAGCGTCACTCTCAGGCACCAGAAGCGGCGAAATCGCCCACTTCTGGCGCCCGAGAGTGATGCTGTGGGCAGGGGCGAAGCCAAGGGAAGCTCCCTTAGCTCCTCCCTCCCTTCTACAGCGTCACTCTCGGGCGCCAGAAGCGGGCGATTTCTACAGGGTCACTCTCAGGCACCAGAAGCGGCGAACGCCCACTTCTGGCGCCGAGAGTGATGCTGTAAGGCAGGGCGAAGCCAAGGGAAGCTCCCCTGAGCTCCTCCCTCCCTTCTACAGCGTCACTCGGGGGCGCCAGAAGTGGGCGATTTCTACAGCGTCCTCTCGGGCGCCAGAAGCGGGCGATTTCTACAGCGTCACACTCAGGCACCAGAAGCGGCGAAATCGCCCACTTCTGGCGCTCGAGAGTGATGCTGTAAGGCAGGGCGAAGCCAAGGGAAGCTCCCCTTAGCTCCTCCCTCCCTTCTACAGCGTCACTCTCGGGCGCCAGAAGCGGGCGATTTCTACAGCGTCACTCTCAGGCACCAGAAGCGGCGAAATCGCCCACTTCTGGCGCTCGAGAGTGATGCTGTAAGGCAGGGCGAAGCCAAGGGAAGCTCCCCTTAGCTTTTCCCTCCCTTCTACAGCGTCACTCTCGGGCGCCAGAAGCGGCGATTTCTACAGCGTCACTCTCAGGCACCAGAAGCGGCGAAATCGCCCACTTGGCGCCGAGAGTGATGCTGTAAGGCAGGGCGGGCCAAGGGAAGCTCCCCTGAGCTCCTCCTCCCTCTACAGCGTCACTCGGGCGCCAGAAGCAGGCGATTTCTGCAGTCACTCTCAGGCACCAGAAGTGGCGAATCGCTTCACTTCTGGCGCCGAGAGTGATGCTGTAGGCAGGGCGAAGCCAAGGGAAGCTCCCCTTAGCTCCTCCCTCCCTTCTACAGCGTCACTCTCGGGCGCCAGAAGTGGACAATTTCTACAGCGTCACTCTCAGGCACCAGAAGCGGCGAAATCGCTCACTTCTGGCGCCCAAGAGTGATGCTGTAAGGCAGGGCGAAGCCAAGGGAAGCTCCCCTTAGCTCCTCCCTCCCTTCTACAGCGTCACTCTCGGGCGCCAGAAGTGGACAATTTCTACAGCGTCACTCTCAGGCACCAGAAGCGGCGAAATCGCCCACTTCTGGCGCCCGAGAGTGATGCTGTAAGGCAGGGCGAAGCCAAGGGAAGCTCCCCTTAGCTCCTCCCTCCCTTCTACAGCGTCACTCTCGGGCGCCAGAAGCGGCGAAATCGCCCACTTCTGGCGCTCGAGAGTGATGCTGTAAGGCAGGGCGAAGCCAAGGGAAGCTCCCCTTAGCTCCTCCCTCCCTTCTACAGCGTCACTCGGGCGCCAGAAGCGGGGCGATTTGTACAGCGTCACTCTCAGGCACCAGAAGCGGCGAAATCGCCCACTTCTGGCGCTCGAGAGTGATGCTGTAAGGCAGGGCGAAGCCAAGGGAAGCTCCCCTTAGCTCCTCCCTCCCTTCTATCGCGTCACTCTCGGGCGCCAGAAGCAGGCGATTTCTGCAGCGTCACTCTCGGGCGCTAGAAGCGGCGAAATCGCCCACTTCTGGCGCCCGAGCGTGATGCTGTAAGGCAGGGCGAGCCAAGGGACGCTCCCCCTTAGCTCCTCCCTCCCTTCTACAGCGTCACTCTCGAGCGCCAGAAATTGGCGATTTCGCCGCTCCGGTGCCTGAGAGTGACGCTGTAGAAATCACCGCTTCTGGCGCCCGAGAGTGACGCTGTAGAAGGGAGGGAGGAGCTAAGGGAGCTTCCCTTGGCCCTGCCTTACAGCATCACTCGAGCGCCAGAAGTGGGTGATTTCGCGCTTCTGGTGCCTGAGAGTGACGCTGTAGAAATCGCCCGCCTGGCGCCCGAGAGTGATGCTGTAAGGCAGGGCAAAGCCAAGGGAAGCTCCCTTGGCTCCTCCCTCCCTTCTGGCGTCACTCTCGGGCGCCAGAAGCGGGCGATTTCGCGCTTCTGGCGCCCGGCCGTGACGCTGCAGGAGGGAGAGCTAAACGGGCGAAAGCTCCCTTGGCTCCTCCCTCGCGGCGGCCGTGTATGGCGCTTGCCGCCGCGCGCATGCGCACTTTTTATTTTCGAATTTTTTTGATGTTTTCCCAGAATTTTTTTAAAATTGTTTTTTTATTGCAGGAGGGTAGGCAGCCGTGTCCAAAGGGGTGGCGGGTTGTGTACGGCCCGCGGGCCGCCTGTTGGACAGGCCCGTTCTACAACGTCCCAACGAACTGATTGGGATTCTGGGAATTGCCATTTCTAAGACACGAACTACTCAAGAGGCCTGCTGCGTCCCATAAGCTACACACACAGCGGAGTAACAAACCCGTGCGACTACAGATCAAGGATCCTAAGCGCCTGTCGCAGCACAAATAAATCAGCAATAATTCTTACCGATAACAAATGAATGCGAACGGTCCAGGATTAAAATTAAGTGGCCTTCAAGCTCCGTGACAGCCTCGCTTCCAACAATTGCGTCCCATTTGTCTTTGAGATGAGGTTCTTTAAAAAAAATCGCTTCCCGGTTTGCCAAATTGCCGGGCACGCCCTTGTGGTTTAATAATAGCCGGCAGGAGCATATTGTCTCCTTGGAGAGAATGAATGAATGCGGCTCCCGTGGCATGCGCTCCTTCTCCTTGAGTGGAAACGACTACTGTGTGATTAGCCCAGGAGGATACTTCTCCAACGGACGTATTGTGACAGGAGGCCGTCAAGAACACGAACCCTCCAGCGATGATGGGTGGATCCCGCTTCCTTGGAGCAGTGAACCTGCCCTAAGCTTTGGTCCACCTGCTAAAGGAGTTGTCCTATGTACGGATGCATTAAGTTGGAAGCGCACCTGGATAGTGCCTGTCAAGCGCATATGAAAATCTTCATAGATGTATAGCATTGTTTCCCAACCTTTTTTGAGCCGCGGCACATTTTTTACACGTACCAAATCCTGGGGCACACCACCAACCAAAATGACACACAATGACACTCTAACACAGTCATACGTATAGTTAATATGTCTTTAAATGTATTTATACACTCAGTGTGAAACCTGGGCCTGTTTAGATGAACACAACATAGATATCCTGGCAGGAGTGGCAGAAAGACACAAACCTCCCACACAGAACTCCCATAACCAAGAGAAAATACTATACGGGTTTGGTGGGCATTGACCTTGGGTTTTGGAGTTGTAGTTCACCTATATCCAGAGAGCACTGTGGACTCAAACAATGTTGGATAAGGACCAAACTTGGCACGGATACTCAATATGCCCAAATGTGAACACAGATGGAGTTTGGGGGAAATAGGCCTTGACATTTGGGAGTTACAGTTTCTGGGATTTATAGTTGACACACAATCAAAGAGCATCCTGAACTCTTGCAACAATGGAATTGAACCAAACTTGGCCTATTGGACTCTCATTACCAACAGAAAGCACTGAAAGGGTTGGCTTGGGAATTGACCTTGAGTTTGGAAGTTGTAGTTTACCTATATCCAGAGAGCACTGTGGACTGAAACAATGATGGATAAGGACCAAACTTGGCACGGATACTCAATATGCCCAAATGTGAACACAGATGGAGTTTGGGGGAAATAGGCCTTGACATTTGGGAGTTACAGTTTCTGGGATTTATAGTTGACACACAGTCAAAGAGCATCCTGAACTCTTGCAACAATGGAATTGAACCAAACTTGGCCTATTGAACTCTCAGTACCAACAGAAAGCACTGAAAGGGTTGGCTTGGGAATTGACCTTGCGTTTGGAAGTTGTAGTTCACCTATATCCAGAGAGCACTGTGGACTGAAACAATGATGGATAAGGACCAAACTTGGCACGGATACTCAATATGCCCAAATGTGAACACAGATGGAGTTTGGGGGAAATAGGCCTTGACATTTGGGAGTTACAGTTTCTGGGATTTATAGTTGACACACAATCAAAGAGCATCCTGAACTCTTGCAACAATGGAATTGAACCAAACTTGGCCTATTGGACTCTCATTACCAACAGAAAGCACTGAAAGGGTTGGCTTGGGAATTGACCTTGAGTTTGGAAGTTGTAGTTCACCTACACCCAGAGAGCACTGTGGACTCACTTGACACAGTTGACCATTCTCTATTGATCCACCTCTTAGCCATGACGGGAGTGAGGGGGTCTGCCCTTAAATGTGTGGCCTCCTTTCTCCAAAATCGGGGACAACGGTGGAGAGGGGAGGGATGGTCTCGGAAAGGGTCCCCCGTAATTGTGGGGTCCCCCAAGGGGCTATCCTCTTTTCTCTATTATTTAACATCTATGCGTCCACTTGCCCAACTGGTGCGTAGTTTTGGTCTGGAGTGTCATCAGTACGCTGAGGACACCCAGCTGGCGCTGAGGATGGACGGCCGGCCGGACTCTGTACCCGATTATTTCCATCAGTGCCTGGAAGCCGTGACTAGTTGGCTGCGGGTCAGCAGGTTGAAGGTGAACCCGTCGAAGACGGATGTCCTGTGGCTGGGTCATCGTGGGGGGGGGGAGCTCCGGCTGTCAATAATGGACGGCGAGGTGGTTAGTCCGTCACCTCTGGTTAAAAGCCTGGGGGTCCAACTGGACCCTCTGCTGACGACGGGGGCTCAGGTCTCCACCGTGAGCAGAGCAGCGTTTTTCCATCTGCTCCAGGCGAGGCGGTTGGCGCCCTACCTTTCTGGTGATGACCTGGCCACGGTAATCCAGGCCATGGTCATCTCGAGACTGGACTACTGTAACGCCCTTTACATTGGCCTTCCTTTGTCGGTAATCCGGAAACTGAAGATGGTGCAAAACGCTGCGGCTCGACTGCTGGCTGGACTGACACTGTCGTGCCACATCACGCCAGTCCTACAGCGCTTGCACTGGCTCCCCATCAAGTACCGGATTGCCTTCAAAGTGCTGGTGCTAACCTTTAAGGCCTTGCATGGTCCGAGGCCAGTGTACCTGAAGGACCGTCTTTCCCTGCGCATTCCCCAGAAACCACTACGGTCCATGGACCAAAACCTACTAGAGGTTCCATCACTTAAGATCTGCCGCCTGTCCTCGATGCGGCAGCGCACTTTTTCTGTTGCAGCGCCTACCCTCTGGAACGCCCTCCCGGACGAGGCACGCGCAATAACGGATCTACAGGCCTTTCGGAAGGCCTGTAAGACCAACCTGTTCCGCCAGGCATTCAATCTCTAAGGCTGTAACCCCGACTCTGGTCTTAATCTGTTTTTATTATGTTTTTAGTATATTGTGTTGTGTTGTTTACCGCTGTGAACCACCCTGAGCCTTTTCGGGAAGGGTGGTATAGAAGTCGAAATAATAATAATATAATATAATATAATAATATAATAATATAATATAATAATAATATAATATAATATAATATAATATAATATAATATAATATAATATAATATAATATAATATAATATAATATAATATAATATAATATAATATAATATAATATAATATAATATAATATATATATACTAGTTGTACCCGGCACGCTGCTGTGCCCTATTTAGGAGATGCGAGATGTAAGGGTTGGAAATGATGTGACTTACGGTCTTGGTGGGGTCATGTAGGCATGAATTGCGCACTTTTTCTATGTGTGCTCCAAATGATGTCATCTGGAAGCATGAGTTGTATTGTCTTCTATAGCGGAGGAAGTGTTTTGATTCTGAGTGTGTCCACTCAGCCAAGTCTGTAGTGGTTGTGGAGGAGTGGCAAGTGGTGGTAGAGAGACTTTACCGCTAGGCAGCACATTCCCGGTGTTTCTGCTGGGTATTTCAGGGCTTTGCAGTGTGTGCAGATGTGCGTTAGGGTGCCAAAGTCGGCCTCTGGCGCCATGCTGTAGTCTTCTGCAGCGTTGTATCTGAAGGCAAGGCGGTGGAATTGGTTGTGGTGTTTTTGAAGTTTGTTTTCTGTGTTGTGACGTCGTGTTTCTTGCGCTCCTGCGCTGCTGTTGTGTTGCATTTCCGCGTCTTTGTTGTTCCTGGCTGCGCGCTTCTTCTTGTCGTGCAGTTATTTGCATTTGGTTCTCAGCTGTGCGCCGTGCAGTGACCTGTTGTCTGTGTCTCTGCTGCGCAGTGTGTTTCTGTTCTGGCATTTGTTCTG
>JARBWK010000150.1:0-58661 GCA_030556195.1 Anolis apletophallus | reverse complement strand
TAGCTCTAACTTGGCTGCTTTCGCTGGGATACAAATGTCCATAATCTTCCATATGGTCTTGTACTGCTGCAATAAAGAAGGCAACTTTAGATGCCTCTCCCTCAAATTCCACACGTAATGGCTCTTTTTCATACGGCCTCCAAATTCTTGAGAAGCCATTCTCGGGCCCCGTAAACTTCCAGGCCTTGTAACACCTCTTCCCATCCCGGCTGGTGGGACCCTCGGCCTCTCCTTGGACTTCTCGAATAGTCCTCTCCCACCATCCTCACTCTTGACGGAGATCTAGGACATGCCGGGATAGGATTCTCTGGATCTCTGCTTTGGTTCCTCACCCCCCGAAGGGGATCTAGACGCTCACCGGAGGCTCCATCCATCCAGGCATAATAGGTAAAATCTCCACCTCCCGGGGCCTGCCACATCGACTCTCTCTGGTCTCTCTCATCCATCCTCTGGGACATCCGGCTTACCATCTGCACAACCGCCTCCACTTTGCAGTTCAACATACCGATCTCCGATGGTGACTCCGGCTCTGGGGTCGCACTACCCCCTCCTGTTGCCAGGTTCAACAGTTCGTTCTGAGACCGCTTCACACGGTCTTCCTGGATCCCTTCCAGACGAGCGCCCTGCACTCTTCCGCTGCCTTATGAGCGAGCCCTCGGTGCTCCGCTTGCCAAGCCTCACTCTCTCCTTAGCTCTGCAAGCCACCATCGCCTCCACCCGAGCTTGCCATAGTTCCTCTCCTTCACGGAGTCTCCTCTCCCGGGCCGCCAGCTCTCGGGATACATCTGGACTTCCCACTCGGTCAAGAGTGGTCCACTCCCACTCCTGAGTTCTCCGGATCTCTTCATTATCATCTAAAATCCAGCTGTCCAGATACTTCTCCTCCCACGCCAACCCCGCCATCGCTGGGATAGTTGGTCAGGGGCTTTAGCTTCTGTAACGTCTCCTCAATGCACGGTAGGGATCACACGCAGACGTAGGTTTGGTCCAACACGATTTTATTGAAGGTACGGCACCCGTGAAGCTAAAGCGCCGGCCCGCCACCCAAACACACCTTTTATACCCCAGTGCCCCTCCCCTACCCATTGCAATGTCCAAGCAATGTGTCATCATGTTCCGATGAATCAGCAATCCCAGGAGTCCATTGGGGCATGATGACACATTGCTTGGGCAATGGGTAGGGGAGGGGCACTGGGGTCACAGGAGCGACGTCATGAGTCCAAATGTCCAATGTCCAAACCCGGAGGAGAGTTGCCTCACTTCCTCCCAGGCACCTGGAAGTTGCTCCACTCCCAGGCTGACTCAGCAGTCCCATGCACACGCGGCCAAGGCCACTCCAGGAACTGGGCCAAAGGTCGATGCTGCCTCATGACAGATTGGGAACCTGACCTTCCCCAAAGCTCAGGTTCCCTAATCCTGACAATCTTGCATGTGTCCCTGTTGATCTTCATTCTGTTAGTTTTGGCCAATCATCTCTCTAATATGTTAAGATCGTTTTGAATTCTGCTCCTGACTTCTGGAGTATTGGCATGATGGGAGTTGAAGTCCAAAACACCTGCAGAGTAGGCCCAAGTTTGCCCATCCCTGCTTTATACAGGGATGTTAGTTTTTTGCGGACTCGCTATTTCGCGGGATTTTGCTTCCCAGTTTATGAATGGTTGCCATTGCCCAGAGTGCCGTTCTATTTTTTATTTTTACTAGCTTGGGGACCCGGCGGTGCCCGGGTTATTTGAGAAAGGCATTGTGTGCCAAGGTTGGTCTTTGGTACTTCAAGTCCCATCATCCATGGTCCACCCTCCTGTAAACTGTAAAAGGATGGAGACTGGGTCATGGGGGCACAGGGTGCCAAGTGTAGTCTTTTTAGGTCTTTGTTCATGGCTGCAGTGGTCTGTGGGAAATGAAGGCTTTGAAAGTACTACAAATCCCATAATCCATGGAGGTAACTCAAGTCCCAATCTTCCTCATACCTTACTGGCAAATCAGGTTGTGGCCTAGTCAGGATAATCAAGTAGAGGAAGCCTTACTGTCAAATCAGGTTGTGGCCTAGTCTGGGAAATCAAGTAGAGGAAGCCTTACTGTCAAATAAGGTTGTGGCCTAGTCTGGGAAATTAAGTAGAGGAAGCCTTACTGGCAAATCAGGTTGTGGCCTAGTCTGGGAGATCAAGTAGAGGAAGCCTTACTGGCAAATCAGGTTGTGGCCTAGTCTGGGAAATCAAGTAGAGGAAGCCTTACTGTCAAATCTGGTTGTGGCCTAGTCAGGATAATCAAGTAGAGGAAGCCTTACTACCAAATCAGGCTGAGGCCTAGTATGGGAAATTAAGTAGAGGAAACCTTACTGTCAAATCAGGTTGTGGCCTAGTCTGGGAAACTAAGTAGAGTAAGCCTTACTGTCAAATCTGGTTGTGGCCTAGTCAGGATAATCAAGTAGAGGAAGCCTTACTGTCAAATCAAGTTGTGGCCTAGTCTGGGAAATTAAGTAGAGGAAGCCTCACTGCCAAATCAGGCTGAGGCCTAGTCTGGGAAATTAAGTAGAGGAAGCCTTACTGTCAAATCAGGCTGAGGCCTAGTCTGGGAAATTAAGTAGAGGAAGCCGCACTGCCAAAACAGGCTGAGGCCTAGTCTGGGAAATTAAGTAGAGGAAGCCTTACTGTCAAATCAAGTTGTGGCCTAGTCTGGGAAATTAAGTAGAGGAAGCCTCACTGCCAAATCAGGCTGAGGCCTAGTCTGGGAAATTAAGTAGAGGAAGCCTCACTGCCAAATCAAGTTGTGGCCTAGTCTGGGAAATTAAGTAGAGGAAGCCGCACTGCCAAATCAGGCTGAGGCCTAGTCTGGGAAATTAAGTAGAGGAAGCCTCACTGCCAAATCAGGCTGAGGCCTAGTCTGGGAAATTAAGTAGAGGAAGCCTCACTGCCAAATTAGGCTGAGGCCTAGTCGGGGAAATTAAGTAGAGGAAGCCTTACTGTCAACTCAAGTTGTGGCCTAGTCTGGGAAATTAAGTAGAGGAAGCCTCACTGCCAAATCAGGCTGAGGCCTAGTCTGGGAAATTAAGTAGAGGAAGCCGCACTGCCAAATCAGGCTGAGGCCTAGTCTGGGAAATTAAGTAGAGGAAGCCTTACTGTCAAATCAGATTGTGGCCTAGTCTGGGAAATTAAGTAGAGGAAGCCTTACTGTCAAATCAGATTGTGGCCTAGTCTGGGAAATTAAGTAGAGGAAGCCTTACTGGCAAATCAGGTTGTGGCCTAGTCTGGAAAATCAAGTAGAGGAAGCCTTACTGCCAAATCAGGCTGAGGCCTAGTCTGGGAAATTAAGTAGAGGAAGCCTTACTGCCAAATCAGGTTGTGGCCTAGTCTGGAAAATCAAGTAGAGGAAGCCTTACTGCCAAATCAGGCTGAGGCCTAGTCTGGGAAATTAAGTAGAGGAAGGCTTACTGCCAAATCAGGTTGTGGCCTAGTCTGGGAAATTAAGTAGAGGAAGCCTTACTGGCAAATCAGGTTGTGGCCTAGTCTGGGAAATCAAGTAGAGGAAGCCTTACTGCCAAATCAGGTTGTGGCCTAGTCTGGGAAATCAAGTAGAGGAAGCCTTACTGCCAAATCAGGCTGAGGCCTAGTTTGTTAAGTCAGCTGAAGGAAGCCTTTTTTTAAAGTGCACTCTCTGGCACCTTTGAGATTTTGGATGTTGGAATGTTGGCCATGCTGAGTCCGTTATGCTAATTTTCCCTCAGTGGCAACCAATCTCCTCTGTCTGTGCCTTAGAGGGTTGGAGTTCTGAGGCTGGCTAATCAGAGACCTTTATGCAAATAATCCCGGAGTGGCAGCCAATCGAAACGCTGTCACATATTCCTCCCACCGCACCACCGCTCGGCCGCACCACCGCAAAAACTGAGTTTTATTATATACATAGATAGATTTATTTACGATATTTATAGCCCGCCTTTCTCAGCCATACGGCGACTCAAGGCGGGTTACAGATTGGCACAATTCGATGCCAGGCATTCCTAAAAGTGCAATTGAAAACAATCAACATGACGACATAAAACATATATCAAAGCCATTAAAACATATAATCATTGGTGTCATCCTGTTAAAAATGTTATCCAGTAACATTTGTGTGACCATTCCATGTTCAACATCGTGTTATCTTTTCTGCTGCATTCTCAGTAGCTTTCTCAAAGAGCCATGCCTTTATTTTTTTCTGGAAAAAGTCAGGTGGGAGGGGGCCAATTTAATACCCCGGGGAGGGAATTCCATAGTCGGTGCCACCACTGAGAAGGCCCTGTCCTTCGTATCCACCAATCGCGCTTGCGAGGCAGGCGGAATCGAGAACAGGGCTTCCCCAGATGATCTTAAGCTCCTAGATCCGGGGTGCCCACACTTTTTCAGCATGCGAGCTACTTATAATAAAACCAAGTCCGAAAGATCTACCTACCCCCTCAAGCCTGGAGAGGGAGGGAGGGGTGGGGCTTGGCATGGCCTGGCTCCACCCCCCAGGCTTCAGCACTACCAGCAGCTTCCCCGGCTTGAGGTTGGCAATGCCAAGCCAGTGGTGGCATAGCTAGCACAAGGCAGGCTTGGCATTACCATCCTCAAGCCTGGAGAAGCTGCTGGTAGAGCGGAAGCCATAGGGGGGCGGAGCCAGGCCACACCAAGCCCCTCCTCCTCCCCTCTGGCTTTGGAGCTCCGAGCAGCTTCTCCAGGCTTGAGGGTGGCAGTGCCAAGCCAGTGGTGGCATAGCTAGCACAAGGCAAGCTTGGCATTACCATCCTCAAGCCTGGAGAAGCTGCTGGTAGAGCGGAAGCCATAGGGGGGCGGAGTCAGGCCGTGCCAAGCCCCGCCCCCTCCCCTCTGGCTTTGGAGCTCCCAGCAGCTTCTCCAGGCTTGAGGGTGGCAGTGCCAAGCCAGCCTTGTGCTAGCTATGCCACCACTGGCTTGGCATTGCCATCCTCAAGCCTGGAGAAGCTGCTGGGAGTGCCGAAGCCGGGGGAGAGGGCGGGGCTTGGCACGGCCTGGCTCCACCTCCCTCTGAGAAGTGCCCCATCCTGGGATCGACCTCCTTCGGTCCCGGGATCGACTGGTCAATCGCGATCAACTTCCTGGGCAGCCCTGTCCTAGATGGTTCATAGGAGGAGATAAGTTTGGATAGGTAAGCTGTGCCGAAATCGTTCTAATCCCTGGCAACAATGGAGTGTGGAAGGGAGTTTCACCCTCCCCCTCGGGTGCCTTTAAATCTCTCCTTGATTCTGCCTCATCCTTGGAATGCGATATACATATATAGTGTCCCTACTTGGCGGATTTTCACTTTTTGCAGGTGGTTCTGAAACATAAGCTACTTTGTGGTTCGCTTTTTGGGGACTCACTGTTTTGCGTTTTTTCAATAAATATTAAATCTATACCCCTTACCTGTGAGGACCCCCATGCGGATTTGGTGGTTGTGGTTGGTTAAAATAATCCATGCCATGTTTCCCAGAACAACCACCACACTGACAGGGAGGTGGGTGGGGGAGCCGTGGGTGGGGGAGCCGTGGGAGGGGGAGGAGGAAGGCGAAGAAGGTGTGACCGAGTGGGGGAAGAGGAGGGGGAGGAGGAGGGGAGGAGGAGCCAGCGATAAGTGTGGTGAGCAAGGGAGGGGGAAAGAGGAAAGGAAAGAAAAGGTGAAGGGATTGAGTGAGTGAAAGAGAGGGGGGGTAGAGGAGAGAGTGCGCGGGGCCACTCCTGGGAGGATTTTCGCTTATCGCGGGTGGTCCTGTAACGTAACACCTGCGATAAGTGCGGGAACAGTGTAGAGCAGGGGTGGGCAAACTGTGGCCCGCCGGGCGGATGCGGCCCTTTGGCTTATTCTATCCGGCCCGCCTAAGGGCCCCTGACTTGCCTCCCCTGCCTGGCCTCTGCATAAAAATCTCCAGAGAAGGGGACTATAAGGAAGCATTATTTTATTTTAGTGGTTTTTATTATTATTGTATAATAATTTTATAACAATAATAAAATAATATAATAAATAATATAATATAATGTTATATGATATATTATAATTTCAATATATTATGCTTATATATATATACATACTATAATATAATAATTATATTAATACTAATAATATATGAATATTTGAATCTGAATATGAATAATAAGCGAATAAATAAATAAATAATGTAGATTAGCATGTAGTTCCGCCTCTAGGTGCGGCCCTCCATAATATTTTTTGGCTCTCGTGTGGCCCCTTGGAAAAAATAGTTGCCCACCCCTGCTGTAGAGTGTTCCCTTGCTATTTTGTGGTTCGCTTCTTGTGGACTAGCTGTTTCGTAGTTTTTCCTCCCCCCTCCTCCAGAGCCTGCGGCCTCAGCCCAGCCTGGCAGCGCCATCAACTGTGCCCACGGGACCTCTGAGGCTGGGAGCAGCGGAGGCAGTGAGCAGGAGGAGGCCGCCGCCGAGTGGGCGGAAGGTCCCTACTTCGCGGATTTTCACTTATCGCAGGTGGTCCTGGAACAAAACACCCACGATAAGCGAGGGAACTCTTTATATTGATGGTCTTGATAAGGTCTTTGTGGGAAAAAGATTACTGATCTCACTCCTGCCACCGTCACAAGCGTGGTTGGTGGGAATGAGGGAAAGGGCCTTCTCAATGGTGGCCCCCCGGCTTTGAACTCCCTCCGTAGGGAGATCAGACAGGCTCCCACCTTGTCCTCCTTCCCTTGGGGAGATGGTGGCGGGGTATAAAAATTAAATTATTATGTTATTATTATTATGAGTCTCTTATTACTTCATCACACTAGAGAAGGAATCCACTTTAAATCTGGTCTCTACCTCCTGCAGAATTCTGGGGTTTGTAGTCTGGTGAAGCTGTTAAAGGCTCCTCCCTAAACTACAACAGCAACAACGACAACAACAATAATAACTACTTTATTTTTATACCCTGCCTCCATCCTGCTTCTCACTGAGTCAGACCCTGGTGGCCATCTATCTTATCGGAAGCAGTGGCTCTCCATGCTTTTGGGCAGGATTTGTTTCTGAAGATCTTTGGTATTCTTTGGAGGTCTCCTGCAAAGTATGAACCAGGCCTGACTCTGCTTAGCTTCTGAAACCAGGAGAAATTGGTGAATGCACAGTGGTGCCTTTGATGAATCCAGGTAATAAAAGCAAATCCCCACTCCACCACCAGCTCAGTCCAATATGCCCCTTGATGCACTTTATCTCATCCTTAGTGAAACTCACCCCATTGCTTATCCCATCTGAGATCTCCCACCAGGCACACTGCCCTACATCCTTCTCACCCAGGTTTTTTTAAAATACTTTACAATTTTAACTGGCCCTCCCCGCTTTGCCCACCATACTATTTTCTTTTCATTTCCTGTGTTTGACTTTGTATTAATTTGTTGTTTATTTTTGTTTGATGTTATTATTTGCTGTGTATTTGATTTTGATCTGTTGTAATTGTTGGGCTTCGCCTCATGTTAGCCACTCTGCGTCCCCTTTGGGGAGATGTCAGCGGGGTATTATTATTATTATTAATAACTAGCTTGGGGACCCAGCGGTGCCCGGGTTTTTTGAGGAAGGCATGGTGTGCCATAGTTCGTCATTGGTGTGGGCCACAGTGCTCTAAGGAAGTGAATTAAAGTACTGCAAGTCCCATCATCCATGGTCCATCCTTCCTCAAACTGCACCAGGATGTAGGGTGCATCTTCGGGAGCCTGTGTGCCAAGTTTGGTCTTGTTCTGTCATTGTTGGGGGCCTAGTCAGGAAAATCAAGTTGAGGAAGCCTAACAATATCCCATGAGCTGAGGCCTATTCAGGAAAATCAAGTTGAGGAAGCCTAACAATATCCCATGAGCTGAGGCCTAGTCAGGAAAATCAAGTTAAGGAAGCCTTGTTGTCAATTTTGGGCCTGGTCTGTGATTTATAGGGGCTGCAGTGTTGTTTTGGAAGTGAATGATGTGAAGGTACTGCAAATCTCATCATTCGTGGCCCATCCTGCCCTAAACCACACCAGGCTGTGAAATGGGCTATTGGTCCCTTGTTAGCCATGTTTGGTCCTGATCCGTCATTGCTGTGGGCCGCAGTGGCTGACTGCCTGAGGACTATTGCTTTCCCTCTGAGTCACCTTAGAAGTGTCTTGGGTGAAGGTACTGAACATTCCATTTCCAACAGAAAAAACTGTCAACTGGCTAACTTCAACTCCAGCCATTTATGCCTGCCTCAGGCCCTTCCCTTTCCTCTCTGTGCTGTGTTGGAATGTTGGGAGGCTGTCCAGTCACAGCCATTTATGCAAATAATCCCACAGTTGCAGCCAATCGAAACGCTGGCACATATTCGCTCGGTCGCACCACCCACCCACCGCCCGCAAACACTGACTTTTATTATATACATAGATCACACTAGAGAAGGAATACACTTTAAATCTGGTCTCTAGCTCCTGCAGAGTTCTGGGGTTTGTAGTCTGGTTTGTAGTCTCCCTAAACTACTACAACAACAACAACAACAACAATAATAACTACTTTATTTTTATACCCTGCCTCCATCCTGCTTCTCACTGAGTCAGACCCTGGTGGCCATCTATCTTATCGGAAGCAGTGGCTCTCCATGCTTTTGGGCAGGATTTGTTTCTGAAGATCTTTGGTATTCTTTGGAGCAGGGGTGCCCACACTTTTTCAACATGCGAGCTACTTATAATAAAACCAACTCAGAAAGATCTACCTACCTCCTCTAGGCTGGAGAGGGGCTCCGCCCCCCCTGGCTTCAGCTCTACCAGCAGCTTCTCCAGGCTTGAGGATGGCAGTGCCAAGCCAGCCTTGTGCCAGCTATGCCACCACTGGCTTGGCATTGCCATCCTCAAGTCTGGAAGCTGCTGGTAGAGCTGAAGCAGAGGGGGCAGAGCCAGGCCGCCCCAAGCCCCCCGCCCCTTCCGCTCTGGCTTTGGACCTCCCAGCAGCTTCTCAGGCTTGAAGATGGCAGTGCCAAGCCAGTGGTGGCATAGCTAGCACAAGGCTGGCTTGGCATTACCATCCTCAAGCCTGGGAGAAGCTGCTGGTAGAGCAGAAGCCAGAGGGGGGCGGAGCCATGCCATGCCAAGCCCCGCCCCTTCCACTCTGGCTTTGGACCTCCAGCAGCTTCTCCAGGCTTGAAGATGACAGTGCCAAGCCAGTGGTGGCATAGCTAGCACAAGGCTGGCTTGGCATTACCATCCTCAAGCCTGAGAAGCTGCTGGTAGAGCTGAGCCAGAGGGGCGGAGCCATGCCATGCCAAGCCCCGCCCCTTCCGCTCTGGCTTTGGACCTCCCAGCAGCTTCTCCAGGCTTGAAGATGGCAGTGCCAAGCCAGCCTTGTGCCAGCTATGCCACCACTGGCTTGGCATTGCCATCCTCAAGTCTGGAGAAGCTGCTGGTAGAGCTGAAGCCAGAGGGGGGCAGAGCCAGGCCGCCCCAAGCCCCGCCCCTTCCGCTCTGGCTTTGGACCTCCCAGCAGCTTCTCCAGGCTTGAAGATGGCAGTGCCAAGCCAGTGGTGGCATAGCTAGCACAAGGCTGGCTTGGCATTACCATCCTCAAGCCTGGAAGCTGCTGGTAGAGCAGAAGCCAGAGGGGGCGGAGCCATGCCATGCCCCCCCCTTCCGCTCTGGCTTTGGACCTCCAGCAGCTTCTCCAGGCTTGAAGATGACAGTGCCAAGCCAGTGGTGGCATAGCTAGCACAAGGCTGGCTTAGCCCTGCCCTCCTCAAGCCTAGAGAAGCTGATGGGAGTGCTGAAGCCGGGAGAGGGGGCGGGGCGTGGTGCGGCCTTGCTCCGCCCCCTCTGAGAAGCGCCCCATCCGGCGGGGCTCGACCTCCTTGCTCACATTACTATTTGCTTTTCATTTCCTGTGTTTGACTTTGTATTAATTTGTTGTTTATTTTTGTTTGATGTTATTATTTGCTGTGTATTTGATTTTGATCTGTTGTAATTGTTGGGCTTAGCCTCATGTTAGCCACCCTCGTCCCTTTGGGGAGATGGGGCGGGGTATTATATATTAATTATTATTATTATTATATGGCTCTTTCTACAGTGCCATATAAAACCAGATTATCTGCTTTGAATGGGATTATATGGCAGTGTAGACTCATGTAATCTAGTTCAAAGCAGATAATGTGGATTATCTGATTTGATAACCTGGATTATGTGGCGGTGTAGAAGAGGCCTCCATCTCCATTCTAAGCGGGATTTTTCTCTGGCCAATGAGGTCCTGCTCTTGGAAAAGGGATGATGGAAGGGTACCAGGCTTGGGAAGGCCAATTATGCACTGCATGAGTGTTTCTCACTGACCCCTTCCATGCTGCTATATAAAATCCAGATCATTTGCTTTGAACTGGATTATATGACAGTATATTTATTTTATTATTTATTTACTTAATTTATATTCTGCTCTTCTCACCCCGAAGGGGACTCAGAGCGGATTACAGGTACACATACTTAGCAGACAATCCCTGCCGTTTCCACATATAGACAAACAGAGGCAAACTCTGGCCACCAGGGGGAGCTGACGCACCCCTCGTCTCTCAGCGTTCCCAGCGTCCCTTGTTTATTTATTGTTTATTTACTTTATTTATATTCTGCTCTTCTCACCTCAAAGGGAACTCAGAGCGGATTACACGTACACATGCTTAGCAGACAATCCCTGCCGTTTCCACATACACACATGTAGACGAACAGAGGCAAACTCTGGCCACCAGGGGGAGCTGACGCACTCCTCATCTCTCAGCGTTCCCAGCGTCCCTTGTTTATTTATTGTTTATTTACTTTATTTATATTTTGCTCTTCTCTCCCCGAAGGGGACTCAGAGCGGATTAGAGGTACACATTCTTAGCAGACAATCCCTGCCGTTTCCACATGCACACATGTAGACGAACAGAGGCAAACTCTGGCCACCAGGGGGAGCTGACGCACCCCTCGTCTCTCAGCGTTCCCAGCGTCCCTTGTTTATTTATTTATTGTTTATTTACTTTATTTATATTCCGCTCTTCTCACCTCGAAGGGAACTCAGAGCGGATTACACGTACACATACTTAGCAGACAATCCATGCCGTTTCCACATACGCACATATAGACGAACAGAGGCAAACTCTGGCCACCAGGGGGTCTCCTCATCTCTCAGCGTTCCCAGCGTCCCTTGTTTATTTATTTATTGTTTATTTACTTTATTTGTATTCTGCTCTTCTCACCCCGCACTCCTTGTCTCTCAGCGTTCTCAGCGTCCCTTGTTGTTCCTTCTGCATTCCTCAGCGTTCCTGGAGTTCTTTAATGGCCTCATAATTCAGTCAAAATTTGCCTCCCCACTTAATGTGGTCCCTTTATCTCCTACTTGACAGATGCAACTGTCTTTCGGGCTGCAAAGGTCGACAGCAGGCTACACTTAAAGGTCGAGCACCCACCTCGACCCGGGCAGGCCTCGAACTCATGACCTACTGGTCAGAGAGATCTTATGCAGCTGACACTTAGCCAGCTGCGCCACATTCCCGGTGCTTATAGATTTAGTATAGATTTAGATTTAGTATAGATTTAGATTTAGTATAGATTTAGATAATCCAGTTCAGGGCTGTCCAACTTCTACGGGCCCAAGGGCCGGAATTCCGGTCACTGATCACCTGGGGGGCCGAAGGGTCTACCTCCGCCCCCGGCTCCGCCCCCACCCCAGCTCCACCCCCTCCCCAGCTCCGCCCCCTCCCTGGCTCCAATTTACTTACAATGACCTTGAGTTGTGGAGTTGTAGTTCACCTCCATCCAGAGAGCACTGTGGACTCAAATAATGATGAATCTGGACCAAACTTGGCATGAATACTCAATACACCCAAATGGGAACACTGGTGGATTTGGGGGAATGTTTCCTAATACCTTTGAGTTATTTGAGTCCACACTCAAATTGGGACACACCAATAAAACCCAAACACCTCAATGCCGTCGCAGGGGCTTGATGGGGCCTCCTTTCCCAGAGGCGGGTGGAGGAGGCCCAAAAGAGCTCCTCCCTCCCTGAAGGGAAAAACAAGCTGCGGGGCAGGCACAAAGGAAGCCACGTTGCCCTGCATGCGGGGAAGGCAGCACAACAAGGGGAGGGGCGCGGAGGAGGGGGAAGGAAGTGTCGCCAAGGAAACCGCCGCTGAGGACCCCTCCCCCTCACCCAACGTCCCACTGTTTCTAGATTGATTGATTCGAGCCAGGCCCTTCCTTACCCATACTGCGGGAGCCCCACCACAGGGCGGGCGACAACGCCACCGCCGTCCCGAAGAGCCCCCGCTGGAGCCGAGGCCAAGCTCAGGCCGGGCGCGGCGGCTCTCCCATCCATGGGGCGGGAAGCGAGGGCCCTCCACAGGAAGAGGACGGAGCCAGGAGGGGCTTTCGCTGCCTCACTCCCCTCCTCCCTCTCTCTGGGGGAATGGGGGCTGGCCTGGAAGCAGCCGCGAGGGAGGAGGAGGCAAATCCCATGGGACCCGAGATTTCAGCAGATATCGTGAGACTACGCCCAGCCACAGATGGGATTTCGACCTCCCTCGAAATCCCGTCTGTTGCTGGCGTAACCTCGCGATGCTTGCCTAAACCCGAGGAAATAGGTATTTTTAAAAAAATTACTTTATTTTATTTTTTATTTTTTATTTGTATTTTATTAAAACAAGTTATGGGGCCGTAGGGAAGGGGCTCGGGGGCCATGTAGGCCCCAGGGCCACCTGTTGACAGCCCTGGTCCAGTTCAAAGCAGATAATGTGGGTTATCTGTTTTGATAATCTGGGTCAGGGCTGTTCAATTAACGGCCCCGGGCCGGATCCGGCCCCGTAGCCTGTTGGACACGTCCCCACCTAGCCCCTCAGCCGCCATTTTTAAATTTTTTAAAAATCGATTTTTAAAAAAATGGCGGCCGGGGGAGGGGGGAGGCGGGGCAGGGAGGAAGAGAGCTGGCTCCTCCTCCTCGCCCTCGCCCTTCCTCCCTGCACCGCGGCTCACGATTGAGCCGCGGCGCGTTCCCTCCCTGGGAGGAGGGGCGAAGGAGGAGGAAGTCAGCTGGCTGCTTTCTTCCTCCTTCGCCCCTCCTCCTTCCCCCGCCGGCGCTCGGGATCGGGGCAAGGCGGGAAAGAGGGAGAAAGGAGAAGCCAGTCAGCTGACTGGCTTTTCCTCTCTCTCTCTCTCCCGCGTGCGGGGATCCCAGGCGTTGGCGCCGCGGCTGGAAAGAGAGAGAGAGAAGCCAGTCAGCTGACTGGCATCTCTCTCTCTCTCCCCCGCGCCCAGGCGTCGGCGGCGGGGAAGGAGAGAGAAGCCAGTCAGCTGACTGGCATCTCTCTCTCTCCCGCGCGCCAGGCGTCGGCGCGAGGGAAGGAGAGAGAGAGAAGCCACTCAGCGGACTTCCATCTCTCTCTCTCTCTCTCTCTCTCCCCGCGCGCCCAGGCGTCGGCGCGCTGGGGAGAGAGAGAAGCCAGTCAGCTGACTGGCATCTCTCTCTCCCCGCGCGCCAGGGGCGGGGCGGGCTGGGGAGGGGCCTGGGGCGGGGCTGGGGCGGGGCCAACGGCCCCCAGGTCATCAGTGACCTCAAGTCCGGCCCTTGGCCGGTTAGAAGTTGGACAGCACTGATCTGGGTGATATGGCAGTGTAGATCTCGCCACTGTTTGTGGTCTCCAATTTAGGGATGCTCTCCTATCAGTTTGTATGTGGAGATAAAAGCATCCCAGTTCTTTGTGAAACGGATGTGTTTACAGTCCCACTTCTTGGACAGTTTGGGCTGCATGTTTTTGCTCTGAGCCCAAGATGGAAGACAGCTACTTGTGCCAATTATGTTTCAGCTCATGGGTAGTAAGACAGAGGTGGGTATTTCAAAGTGTGGATGAGTGTATGGAAAGCAGGTCTTCCGGTTCTTAAGTGAGGGAATGAAGGAACTGAGGTGTCAGCCTTGGGGCCGGGTCATGTGTGTAGGCGTTACTTCTTGAATGAGGAGAAAAATGAGGCTTTTCTTTGACCACTTGCTAACACCCCCACCCCACTTATGAGTCAGTACATACATTTTTGTGTGGGGAACGGAAATGCTTTTGGCGAATGCCTTAGAGCTGCTCTCTAGTGTGAGCTGAATCCACTTTCCTTTTGCCTCTTCTCAGCTGGAGTGTTTTGGACAGAAAATGTGTGTGAGAAGGAGGAAACGAAATGGTCTAGCTTGGTTTCCCTCCATTGGAATGGCTGGGGTGGGCTATGTGGGTATTTGTGGGTGAGGAAAGGGACGAAAAACAGCTGGATGGAAAATCTGCAGTTCATCTCTATGTGGGGGAAAAAGTCTGTAGAGAAGAAGACTTGATAATTGATTGCACCAAAGAGACTTGTGGCACTTTGGAGACCAACTACAGACTACATTATGCACCTGGCAAAGTCCTTTCCAACCACAAAAGCTGCTCTCATATTAAAATTATTCAGAATTTCAAAAGACACTTTTGCTTCTTGTGCAGTGAATTAATGGAGCTTCTTAAGGCAGTTGTTCTCAACCTGTAGGTCCCAGATGTTTTGGCCTTCAACTCCCAGAATTCCTAACAGTGAGTAAACTGGCTGGGATTTCTGGGAGTTGAAGGCCAAAACAACTGGCAACGCAGTGAGAACCACTGTCCTAAGGTGTGCACAATTTTTTTTGGTTTTATTTCTGAAACTAGCTTGGGGACCCGGCGATGCCCGGGTTATTTGAGGCAGGCATTGTGTGGCAAGGTTGGTTCCTATTAGATGTTTATGTGGCTTGCAGTGGTCTCAGGAAGTTAGTGAAGGTACTGCGAGTCCCATTGGCCATGGTCCACCCCCCTCCAAACAGTACCAGGATGTAGAGTGGGTCATGGGGGGGAATGTGGATGGCCAGTCGGAGTCCTTTATGCAAATACCATTTCAGTGGCAACCAATCCCCTCGGGGGCCGTAGAATGTTGGCGTTCTGAGGCTGGCCAATCAGAGTCCTTTATGCAAATAATCCCATAGTGGCAACCTATCGAAAGGCTGGCACATATTAATTGGCACCTCCGCACCTCCCAGAAAATGAACATTCCATTTCCAACGGAAAAAAAACTGTCTTTTGGCTAACTCAAGCATTCAGTTGCATTCTGTTTTGCTGGCCAATCAGAGTCCTTTATGCAAATTTTCTCTCAGTGGCAACCAATGCCTTCTGTCTGGTGCTTTAGAGTGTTGGAGTTCTGAGGCTGGCCAATCAGAGTCCTTTATGGAAATAATCTGGTGCCTTAGAGTGTCGGCGTTCTGAGGATGGTCAATCAGTGTCCTTCATGCAAATAATCCCGCAGTGGCAACCAGTTGAAACGCTGGCACTTATTCCTCTTTCCGCACCGCCGCAAACACTGACTTTTATTATATACATAGATGATGTGTGGATGTTACCAGCTAAACCACTTGGTTTGCCCTGAGTGGGAGCAGAACTGGAATCCTGTGTGTGTGTTTTACCAAGTATATGGAAGAAGTTGGGCATTTTTAGTGCTGCTGTGGAACCGTCGTGTTTAATGCAAGGTTGTCGAAGTGGAGGTGCAGTATGCATGGTTGCACATTACTCATGGGTGCTCACCCTCATATTATACATTGGATACTCACATGCTTCATTTTTTGTGCATTATTGTAGTTCATTAATGAGGTGGCACTGCATAACTACGGTATAAATCTGTAAGTGTAAAATTATGCTCTTGTCTCTTCAGTATAGAACACTGGTTCTCAACCTGTGGGTCCCCAGATGTTTTGGCCTTACATTCCCAGAAATGCTGGCAAACCGATTGGGACTTCTGACAGTTGTAGGCCGAAACACCTGGGGACCTATAGGTTGAGAATCGTTGGTTTAGAATCTCAACCAGGGAGTGCTTTGTGAAGTTGGAGGCAGGTGTCTTTTACATATCGCGAGGGATATAGCTGTATACTGTGTGGCTCATCTCCCTTGTAGAAAGAAGGTGTGGAAACCACATGATGACATGTCAGCGGGGATCCTTGTTGGTGGAGAATACTTAAAAAAATAGACTTTCTGGGAAAAATCCTTGTTTTGGCATATGCAATTTTGGGTTAGCAACATTTGCGACCTTTGGGATTAGATGAAAGGAAGTGTATTGTTTACACCAGTGTTTCCCAACCGCTGTTCCGCGGCACACTAATGTTCTGTGAGAGATCAGCTGGTGTGCCGTGAGAAAACCTCTCTCTCCCCCCTCTCCCCCCTCCTGAGAGAAGTTTTCCCACAGCACACCAGCGGTTGGAAACACGACCCTCTCTAGGACCTAGAGAGGCAGGGAAGTCTCAGGAGGGGAGGGGCCGGGCGACGCTCTCCTCCTCCTCTGGAAGTGAGCCCACAGGACAGATTCTATCCTGTGGGCTCACTTCCAGAGGAGGAGGCGGGAACCTGGGCACCTCAGGGAGCCTTTCTCCCGGTTCAAAGCTCCGCCGAGCCCTGTGGAGCCGTGAAGCAGGAGAACGGCTCCCCACAGGGCCCAGGCCCTGCCTGGGAGCCGAGTTCGTCCGGTTCGCGTCTTCCGGCGAGCCCGGAGGAAGACGCGAGCCGGCGAAACCTGGCTCCCCGCAGGGCCCCGCACCTACCACCTCCCCGGTGCGTGGGAAACCGCTCTCGGCCTCCCTCCAGCTCCCTGCCCGCTGTCGTGGCGCCTTCCTTCCTGCTTGCTTTGCTGGTCCCGAGTGCTCTCTGGATGTAGGTGAACTAGAACTCCAAAACTCAAGGTAAATTCTTATCTATATATATAAAGGAAGAGTCGTCATGGAAAGACCGTCCCAAACAGAGAAACCTTACAACGCAGAAACACCAAACTTGGCAACAGAAATAGGCCTCAAGCAAGGTACGTTTGTAGCAAAGAAACTTTCCCCCCCAAAACCTAAAAGGCCCCCAAAACAACGAGTAAAAAAAAAACTACATTTCACAGCATCCTCCGGGGCTGCCAACGACTCTCCCAGCCTCTGCATTCTGACAACATGATTGGCTGCCAATAAGGGCGGTTTGCATAACTCCTGTACTGGCCAGCCAACATGAACATTCCAACCCATAATAAACTGTCAGAGGAGGATAAGGCAAAGGACTGAGGCACAAACACAAACACCCAATTCACTTCCCACAGAAAATTTACAACTCCCCAGAACTTCAACATCCCACCCACCAGAACAACCCACAACGACACAGCCATGGCCCCAACAACACCATAAGTAACAACAATTCCAACCCTTACATACTCAGACTTCCTCGCATCTCCAAAATAGGGCACAGCAACGCGTGCCGGGTACAGCTAGTTACCTATATGTAGAAGTATTACTGTGTTAGAGTGTCATTTTGGTTGGTGCTGTGCCCCCGGATTTTGGAAATTTAAAAGGTGTGTCTCGGCTCAAAAAAAGGTTGGGAAACACTGGTTTACACTGAATGGTCCTTTTGGGGATGTAGGGATTGGGAATCCATGGAGCTAAACCAGTGGCTCCCAAGCTTTTTTTGACAAAGGACCACTTGTCCAGGGACCACTTTCCAACATTAGTACCAAAAGGGTTACGAATCAGTTTTTGGTTAACTTTAGATTTGCTTATTTGGGGTGCCAATTCAGAAAATTGCATTGGATAGACCACATCAGCTCTAGTTTCTGATACAGAACATATGCCATCCAGTAGTTGCCATCTGCTCGCCTTAAAAAAAATCATCTATATATATAAAGGAGACACGGTCGTGCAAAGGACTTTATGCACGGCCAAACTACGCCCCCCAGAAACGCCAATCCAACGAGACACAATCCCACAAACCACAAGGTATTGCCATCACACAAAAACCCACCTTCCTACCTTCCAACCCCCAAAATCAGCCCCCAAAAACCGCCCATTGGCTCCCGTTCTGCGCTGGCCACAAGCGCAGAACAGAGCGGGAGCCATCGCAAGAGGCGCACTGCAACCCCACCACCCCACAACGCAGGACAGAGGGTGAGCAAACACACTGCGCACTCTGACTCCCCCAACCCATCCCATCCCCTCTCTCCCCACACACCAGCAACTTCACCGCCACACCGGGCGCGACCAACCCGCCTCCTCCGCCGCTCTCCAAAGCATCGGTCGCTTCTGGGGCTCTCGGGAAGCAGCACTGAAAAGACCCCAGAAAACTACAAAAAACATGGCGCCGAACAGCTTCCGGTCCGGCGAAAAGGCTCCGACGTCGATCCGTCAGGAAAGGGGTCCGGCCGAAACTGACACCCAAAAAATGCCGAGCATCAGTTTCCCGACGGACCCTTTTCCTGGCCGGAATGACTTCCGTCGAGCCTTTTCGGCCGGACAGGAAGCTGTTCGGGCGCCATGTTCTTTTGTAGTTTTCTGGGGCATTTTCAGAGCTGCTTCCCCGGAGAGCCCCAGAAGCCCCCTCCTGGCCCGAAGTGCCACAAGAAAATATGGCAGCCGCCACGGACGAGGCGTGGGGACGCTGCCCTCGCCGCTACTGCCCTCCGGATGGCAGAGGGTGAAAAGGAAAGGACCGGGTCGCTGCTGCCGCCTTCTTTCCCTGCTCAGCCCCTTCTTTTCCTCCATCAGCCTCAGGGCCTTCCTTCTCCCCCTCAGCCTATGGCCCCAAACCCCTCCCCCACGTCAGCCCCAGGCTCCTTCTCTTCTCCCCCTCACCCTCAGCCCCCTTCTTTTTCCTCTCTCAGCCTCAGACCCCTTCTTCCCCCCCTTCCCCACTCATGTGTATGTACACATGCACAAACATATACAATACCATACACACGTATACATATATAAACATACATACACATATATACATATACACACACATATATACACTACATACACACATATACACATGCACACACCCACCAAGACCATAAGTAGCATCATTTCAAACCCTTACATACTCAGACTTTCCCATCTCCTAAATAGGGCACAGCAACGCGTGCCGGGTTCAGCTAGTATTTAATAAGCCTTGGCACTATAAGAGGGTTTTGTGAGACCAGTCACTGTTGTTGCAACTGTGTAGTAACAGTGAGTCTGCAGACCATATTTTAGTTCTTGCGGACCACTGGTGGTCCATGGACCACAGGTTGGAAACCGCTGAACTAAACCATACCTGAAGTAAGGATAAAGTGAGGAGAACTGTCTTTATGGAACATACAGGAACAGCGGGTGGTTGTTTTGCAGATCATTAGCCATACTACTACTACTATGATATTACAATTATATATTTTATATTACAAGTAATATTACTAATAATATTACAGTATAATGTTATAGTGCAATGTAATCTATAGATATAATAAAAGTCAGTGTTTGCGGAGGAATATGTGCCAGCGTTTCGATTGGCTCCCAATGCAGGATCATTTCCATAACGGTCTGATTGGCCAGCCATCCAACATTCCGAAATTCTAAACTACATTCTAACAACATGATTGGTTGCCACTGAGGGACATTTGCATAACGAACCCCCGAAGACCCACTCTAAATTGACAGTAAGGCTTCCTAGACCTCAGCCTGCATTGACAGTAAGGCTTCCTAGGCCTCAGCCTAAATTGACATTAAAGCTCCCTAGGCTTCAGCCTGAATTAACAGTAAGGGTTCCTACGCCTCAGTCTGAATGGACAGTACGGCTTCCTAGACCTCAGCCTGAATTGACAGTAAGGCTTCCTAGGCCCCAGCCTGAATGGACATTAAAGCTTCCTAGGACTCAGCCTGAATTGACAGTAAGGCTTCCTAGGCCTCAGCCTAAATTGACAGTAAGGCTTCCTAGGCCTCAGCCTAAATTGACAGTAAGGCTTCCTAGGCCTCAGCTTAAATTGACATTAAGGCTCCCTAGGCCTCAGCCTAAATTGCCAGTAAGGCTTCCTAGGCTTCAGCCTGAATTGCCAGTAAGGCTTCCTAGGCTTCAGCCTGAATTGACAGTAAGGGTTCCTAGGCCTCAGCCTGAATGGACAGTACGGCTTTCTATGCCTCAGCTGACAGTAAGGCTTCCTAGGCCTAAGCCTCAATTGACAGTAAGGCTTCCTAGGCCTCAGCCTGCATTGACAGTAAGGGTTCCTAGGCCTCAGCCTGAATGGACATTAAGGCTTCCTAGGCCTCAGCCCATTTCAAATAACCGGGCACTGCCGGGTCCCCAAAGCTAGTATATAATATTAATATTGTCTAGTACAATATTAATATTATATACTAGCTTTGGGACCCGGCAGTGCCCGGGGTATTTGAAATGGGCTGAGGCCTAGGAAGCCTTAATGTCTGTTTACTGGAGAGCTGTCCTTCTCTTCCTAGGGTGCTTGTGCCCGCTTTGTGCTGGTCAGTGACCGTAATAAAGTTTTGTTTTTGTTGTTGTACTATGGCATAATATAATATATTGTATTTACATTTTACTTGTAAACCGCTCTGAGTCACCTTCGGGGTGAGAAGGATGGCATATAAATGTTGTAAATAAAATAAATAAATAAACAACTGGCAAGGTCTTTTGGATACTCTGAAGGTTCACTTTTGTTGAATCAGTATAGGGAAAAATTGTGTGAATGAATATCATTCCTCATTGTTTGTTTATTTATTTATTTATTTATTCGAACTTCTATAACCGCCACTCCCCGAGGGCTCGGAGTCAGTGGAAGTCTTTGAACAAGTGTTGTGTGTGAGTTGCAACTTTAGAACTGGAATACGAGCCCAAAGGAACTGGGGAACTGGCCCGACTGAGTGGTCTGCAAGAGGATTTTGTTTGTGTGCGTTTTAAAGGAAACCATTGAAAGAAATCTTTTGATTGTGAATTTCTGGGCAGAAGTGGGAAGCGTTTCGGATAATCAGGCATTGAAATTTTTGGAGCGGCTTTGTATATAAATAGGCATTTGTGTCACACACACATTCTCCAACCAGCTTACCACTTTCCCCTTTGCCTTCTGATAGCGATGAAGAATAGTTATTTGTGTCTTTTAATGTTTGCCTGGTAGGTGGTTCTGTATCTATTCTGGATGAGTAGGCTTCAGAACTGCAGAATCGAGACAGCTACACCAACTCAAGCCTCGTGCAGAAGGCATTAATTTAGGACTAAATAATTCTGAGTCTAGGGGTTTGTTCAGAGTCCCAGGATTGAATAATGATTTCAGTCTTTCCGTACAATGAGAGGCCAAGCTTCTCGTATGCTCCTGCAAATGTGTTTAGAGTGAATTGTAGGTCTTCTTTGAAAGTGCACAGACTACATTATCATCGGCATATTGGAGTTCTATAACACAGTGTTTCTCAACCAGTGTGCCGGGGCACACTAGTGTGCCGTGAGTGATCATCAGGTGTGCTGTGGGAAATTGGGACCTCCGGGGGGGGGGGGGAGTCTAGTGCAGGGGTGGGCAATTACCGGCCCTCCAGGTGTTTTGGACTTCAACTTCCAGAAATCCTAGCCAGTTTACCAGCTGTTAGGATTTCTAGGAGTTGAAGTCCAAAACACCTGGAGGGCCGGTAATGGCCCATCCCTGGTCTAGTGTGTTGAAGTATAAAAACCCTAAGAAACCTACCTCAATAAAGGCACAAAATTACAAACACCCCCCTCCCCACCTGTTGTCTACTTGGTCTCTCCCTTTCCATGCATTGGGAAGGCCCGCCTCCCTTTACTCAAGTATTTATTTATTTATTCGGGCTTCTATGCCGCCGACTCCCTGAGGCTCGCGGCGGCTTACAGGAGCTGAGGGGCACAGTAAAATACAGGCACTGACAGAGAACACTCTCTCGGCATTACTTCGCGAACGAAGATTCAGGAAGGACTCATCCCACGCTTTTTACAAGCGCGTTGATGACTAAAAAGGCCAATCTGAGATAGGCAAGTTCGGTTGCAGAAAGCGCAGCAGAAAGTCTCCTTGGGTGATGTTTTTCCAAGTTGCGGTTCTTTCTGCGTTGTCGTTTCTCTTCGAGACCCATTCGGCGTGTCTTCTCGAAAGAGGCCGCAGCATTGTGGATAGTGCTTCTCCATGCCTCCCGATGTGAGGCCAGGGTGGACCATTGTTGGTGATCAATCTGGCCGAGCCTGAGATGTTGTTTCAGGGAGTCCTTATATCTCTTTGGGGGCCTCTCTTGCGCTGACCCGTGGCGAGTTCACCGTAGAGTAGTATCTTTGGGAGGCGGTGGTCCTCCATCCTAGAGACGTGTCCTGCCCAGCGCAGCTGTGTTCTCAATAGCATGGCCTCAATGCTGGTGATCCCTGCTTGCTCAAGGACAGCAACATTCGTCACATAGTCGGTCCAGTGTATATTTAGGATTGTGCGAAGACAGCGCTGATGAAAGCGCCGAGGAGTCGTAGGTGTTGGCGATAGGTGACCCATGTTTCAGACCCATAGAGGAGAATGGACAGTATGATAGCTCTGTACACACTGATTTTGGTGCTTTGTCTCAGGTGCTTGTTGCTCCAGACTCTTTTGTGAAGCCTTCCGAATGCACTATATGCCTTTGATAATCTGTGATCTATCTCTTTGTCAATCTTGGCATCTGAAGAGATGATGCTTCCCAGGTAGGTGAACTGCTGAACGGACTTAAGCACAGATGTGCCTATGCTGACGTGAGGATGGTGGTGTTCTTCCTGTGGTGCGGGCTGGTAGAGGACTTCTGTTTTCTTCAGGCTGACTTCCAGCCCAAACAGCTCTGCAGCTGTTGCAAAGCAGGATGTGAGGCGCTGCAGGGCTGCTTCTGAATGGGCGACAAGGGCAGCATCGTCAGCAAAAAGTAGCTCACGGACTAGATAGTTTAGAGTCTTAGTGCGAGCCCTCAGACGGCTTAAGTTGAACAAGCTACCATCAGTACGATAGCGTATATATATACCGTCTTCTTCTTGTAGGTCTGCCATAGCCCTTTGGAGCATCATGCTGAAGAAGATTGTAAATAGGGTTGGTGCAAGAACACAACCTTGTTTCACTCCATTAGTTATGAGAAAGGGCTCCGAGAGAGCATCGCCATATCTGACTTGACCGTGCTGGCCCTCATGTAACAGGACAATCATTTTGAGGAACTTGGGGGACATCCTAGACGTTCCAGGATCTGCCACAGACCTTTCCTGCTCACAGTGTCGAAGGCTTTGGGGAGGTCGACCACTGTTACATAGAGTCCTTTGTTCTGCTCTCTACATTTCTCTTGCAGTTGTCTAAGGGCAAAACCATATCTGTGGTGCTCCTATTTGCTCTGAAGCCGCATTGGCTTTCAGGGAGAAGTTCTTCTGCAATAGCCGGAACTAATCTGTTCAGGAGTATCCTTGCAAGGATTTTTCCAGCAATGGAGAGCAGTGTTATACCTCGATAGTTTGAGCAATCGGATTTTGTTCCTTTTTCTTATACAGGGTGATGATAACTGCATCTCGGAGATCTGATGGCAGTTCACCTTTTCCCAGCAACTCACAAGGAGCTCGTGGAATTTAGCATGCAGTACATGACCTCCCTGTTTCCAAGCTTCAGGTGGGATTCCATCGATCCCGGCTGCCTTGCCATTTTTCAACTGCTGTATGGCCTCAATGGTCTCTTCCAGAGTGGGAGCTGTGTCCAGTTCATTTTTCATTGGTTGTTGTATCATGTGTTGGATAGCTGAACCTTGGACTACTCGGCTGGCATTAAAGAGACCCTGAAAATGTTCAGCCCATCGGTTCAGGATGGAGGTTTTATCAGTAATTAGTGTTTGACCATCTGTACTGTATAAGGGGCTTTGGACCTGATAAGTAGGTCCAAACACTGCTTTGAGAGCTTCATAAAAACCTCTGTGATCACCGAGATCTGCACAGCGTTGTGTCTTTTCTGATAAATCAATCCACCACTTGTTCTGGATGTCTCTGAGTTTTTGTGGAGTTTACTACATGCGAGACGAAAGGCTGCTTTTCTTACATGGCAAGATGGCTGGGCGAGGAATGCCTGGTGAGTGGTTCTCTTCTTTGCCAACAGCTCCTGGATCTCTTCCTAAGGTGTAGATTTAGTTTACATCTTACAAGGCGATGGTCTGTTTGACATTCTGCACTGGGCATCACTCGAGTATGACGGACATCACGAATGTTTCTCTGGCGCACTAAAACATAGTCAATGAGGTGCCACTGCTTGGATCGGGGATGCATCCAGGTGGTCTTCAAGCTATCTTTCTGCTGAAAGATGGTGTTTGTAATAGTCAGCTGCTGTTCTGCACAAAACTCTAGCAGAAGGCGCCCATTATCATTACAGTTTCCAACACCGTGCTTGCCTAATACACCTTTCCAGGCTTCAAAGTTTTTTCCTACTCTGGCATTGAAATCACCAAGGATAATGATTTTATCTTCTGCAGGGACCTTTTGTATGAGGTGGCGTAGGTCTGAGTAGAATTTGTCTTTCTCCACAGGGTCAGCTTGCATAGTTGGGGCATATATACTGAAGAGAACAGCATGTGGGAGGCGTAAGGAGATAATGCGATCAGAGTGACCTGTCGGCAACGTCCTCGAGTTTAGAGGCGATGGAGTTTTTAATCATAAAGCCTACTCCTGAAAGATGTTTCTCAGTTTTGGGTTTGCCAGACCAGTAGAGAGTGTAGCCGGCACCGTGTTCTTTAAGGCTGCCTTCCTCATGGAGACGAACTTCACTAAGAGCAGCGATGTCAATGTTAAGCGGTGATAGTTCATGGGCTATTAGAGCAGAACGACGCTCAGGACGTCCACTATCTGCAGAATCTTGCATGGTTCTGATGTTCCAGCATGCAAGTGTCAGTCTATTTGCACCTTTGCAGGCAGGTGTTGGCCTTTGTTTCTTTGTCTTTGTTCGACCGCATCGGAAGATGCCCGATGGCCGCGGCTAGCCAACCAGGTAGACGGGGATGAGCTGCTAGGCCACCTTTTCTAGGCCCCTCTCCATACGGAGCAAGCAGTGCTCTCCTTTAAAAAGGCTGCTTGGTCGTTCAGGATGCTGCCGAACAAGACTGTCATCTCCCGGGTCAGTCTCGAGCGACCAAAGTCCTGAACCGCCTGCATGCAGGGTTGGGTCTGCGGCTTCCAGTGCATCTTTACACCTACCGTTTCGTCCCGCCTATCGCTACAGGGCTTTTTCGGAAGTTGGATGTGTCCTTCGAGCCTGTGCAATGGATTTTTCTGGTGGAGCGCAGCGTGCACAGAACTGGCCTCACCCTTTAAACCAAAGGTTCATCTGCCAGGGCCTAGCAAGCTTGGACGGTGGCAGCGAGGTCCTCAGGTCGTAGGTTTGGTTTGAGTTTCCTTCTCTTAGATGGTTGACCTTACAGGGTTAGACGAGCACCATCTGCCCGGGTTTGAAATCAGAGTTTTCCTTCTCTTAGGATGGTTGCCAAAAGGCTAGAGAGCCCATCCTGCCCATTGACACTCTTTGTCAGACCCTTCGGTTGTGACCTGTCTGGTATGGGAGGCCCTACCGCCGGCTATTATGCCATCGCCAGCATAGCTCACAACTTCACTAGGGTACGCAAGCCTCTCCCCCACTGCAAGGGGGCGCCAATGGAGAGGACAGAGAACAACAGCAACAGTAACAAACAACAGTACAGTGAGAAAAAGAAAAAAAGAGAGAGGAGGGGGGAACAGAGGTAGGAAATAGAAGTCTGGCAGCAGGATGCCCAGCAAGGTCTAAGCGGGCCCTCCCCTACCATCGAAAGGAGGGAGCATAGGCGGTCTCAGAATGATCCCTTGTAGCTGGCCAAAGATGGCCAGGCTCCCACTGTCCAGAGGTCTGGCAAAAGGTGTCCGACCTGCTAGAAAGGTGTCTCTCTTCGGCTGCGAACTTGTCTGGGGGGGCTTCCGTCAGTGGCAAGGGTCATAAGTCCAGAAGGTCTGCTGCTCTTCGGCCTCCGCCGCCACCTCCTTCGACGGCCGCAGGGCCTCCGCGCTGGGCAACTCCCGGATCTTGCCATTTCCAGACTTGTACTTCCCTGGCCCTTTATACAGGTCAGCTCCCGGCCGTCCGGGGGCGGCGGGGCAGGTTGTGTCCAGGTCACTACTGTAGAGGCGGCCGACAGCTGGCAGGCTCGTCGCCGGGGTTGCGCCCCGGGGGCCTTTGCCAGAACCCCAGAGACATCTAGCGCCTCTTCTTCGGCGTTGAGTATTTATGTCACAGCGGATAGGCAACAGAAATATAGAAGTTTAATTCCCCATCGGCCCAAAAACTCCAGACTCTGTTCGAGTGAATAATGAAACTCACATTCAATTCACAAGGTAAATATATAACTTTGTATTGAATTGTATTTAACAATAACTGGCAAAACATCGAAAAACAACAGCCATCACAGCTACCTTTCTAAACATCCTTTCCCCACAGATATTAAATCCCAACTGACAAATCCCAACTGTCACTTTGTAACGGAAATTCCTCAAGGTTCCATTTAGCAGTCTTGAGACAGCGCCATCTGGTGTCAAACATGTCACACTGCAGGTCATCTCAAACTGCGAAAATATATCTTGTGCTGACTCATGAATTGCTATTCAAAATGCAATAATCTGACACCTCTCGTGGGGGTTCCAGCAACAGCGGCCGCCTCGGCCCGTCAGTCAGAGGAGGTGAGGGCCAGGCCTTCGGGGAGGGCGGGGCGAGAGAGGGTGGGGCTCGGGACGCCGAGCAGCTCGGGCTCGGCGCCATGTTGTTATCGGTGGCCCCTGCCCCTCCCAACCGGGCCTTGGGGGCCCAGTTCATCAGGGTCGTCCTCATGTCCCCCTGCTGCTCTCCCGTCGCTCCAGCCACTGCGAACTCCCCCAACGGGGCCCTCTCACCCGCCAGAGGCGAGCAGTCTCCTCCACCAGGCAATAGCGGCCTCTCCAATTGTAGTGTCCTCCGCGGGGTGCTCTCCTGAGCCTCCACTCGCCTCTCCGCCGCTCGCGCCCCCGGATCCGAGGGGCCTGGGCGCTGCGACCCCAGGACCAAGGTTGGGCCTGGGGAACGGGGATCATGGCAGCAGTGGCAATCCCTGCAGAGAGACGCCAACATCCTCCCCAACTCCCTCCAGCCGGACAGCCAGCCGTTCGACGAGCCGACTGAAGTCGCGGAGGAGGTTAGTGGGACTGGACACCTCATCCCAGATGGTATGGGGAGTGGGGATCTCCATGGTGGCATCGCTTCCTTCTGTGGCGGTCCAGGGGTCGGGGGGCCAGGGGGGAAGCATTCCGGTGCCTCAAGGGCTCGCAGGCCGTCTCAAGGCCCGGCAACCACGCGGCTCATCGGCGCATTTCTGCCCTCAGGGCCGCCTCCCTAGCGGCCTCCAGGAGGGTCTCGACCTCCGCTTGGAAGGTCTCCAGGACGACCGAAGCGCTCCCGGTCACTGCAATTGACTCATGGGGAGTCCCTCCGAACCCCCTCAGTCTCATACCCCTATAGGGGGTGGCTGGCCACTCGTAAGCAGCAACAAACCGACAGGGGCTCAGGGGTCCTTCGCGGTAGATACCTCCTCTTGCAACCTGGGGTTTCTATGTGGGGGAAGTTTGGCCCAGTTCCATCATTGGTGGGATTCAGAATGCTCTTTGATTGTAGGGGAACTATAAATCCCAGCAACTACAACTCCCAAATGTCAAGGTCTATTTCCCCTGAACTCCATCTGCATTCATATTTGGGCATATTGAGTATTCATGCCAAGTTTGGTCCTGATCCAACATTGTTTCAGGCCACAGTGTTCTCTGGGTATAGGTGAACTACAACTCCAAACCCCAAGGTCAATGCCCACCAAACTCTTATAGCATTTTCTCTTGGTTATGGGAGTTCTGTGTGGGAAGTTTGTGTCTTTCTGCCATTCCTGCCAGGATAGCTATGTTGAGTTCATCGAAACAGGCCCAGGTTTCACACGGAGTGTATAAATACATTGAAAAACATATTAACTATATGTATTACTGTGTTAGAGTGTCATTTCGTGTCATTTTGGTTGGTGGTGTGCCCCCGGATTTTGCAAATGTAAAAAGTGTGCCGCGGCTCAAAAAAGGTTGGGAAACACTGCTATAACACATGTTATTGCGACCTCGGTTTTGGAGTGGTTTGAGCATTAGACTACAACTCTAGAAACCAGAAATTGAATCTCTGTTCCGCCAAGGAAACCCGATGAAAGGAAGGCAAAGGCAGAAACCCCTCTGAATAAATCTTGCCAAGAAGCCCCCGTGAAAGGGTCCCCTTAGGGTCGCTATAAATTGGGAGTCATTTGAAGGCAACAACAAAAACAATCAAGCAACCTGGTAGTGATAGTTTATTGGTAAAGTACTTCACGTAGTAAAAATAATACTTTACTTTGCAATTACAAATAAAATTGTTGAAAGAGATTTCAAAAGCATTCTTTTCAGATTTTGGAATTCAATGGATTATGTACATGCTAATTCAGCTTTTTGTAATTGCTTTCACTATTTGGTATGTGCCCCAACTTCCAAGAATTGTAAAAATGTCTCAGTTTTAAACGCATCTCTTTAAAAATGCATTTCTCATGTATAGCTGCATACTACCGTATATTTTCAAGTATAAGCCGACCCACATATAAGCCAAGACACCTAATTTTTTCCACAAAAAAACAGGAAAAATGGATTGATTCGAGTATAAGCTGAGGGTGGGAAATGCAGCAGCTACTAATAATAGATATTATTATTTCCTATATTTATAACACCCCCCCCCCCCGAAGGGGGACTCAGTAGATACCAATACAATTACATTAATTGAGGTTAAATGTTTTTGAATATTTAAATAAAACTGTAATTTAAGATAAGACTGCTGCTTATATCCTTCCAATAACAACAGAGTAAAATAATCAATGTAATAATAATGAAAAATAATGGAAATGTAATAGAGTGAAATAATAAATGTAATAACAACAATAATAAAGTAAATATAATAGAGTAAAATAATTTATTTATTTATTTATGTTTCAAACTTCTATACCGCCACTCCCGAGGGCTCGGAGCGGTTTACATAGCTTGACACATAACACAGCAAAAGAGTAACAAGAATTAATACATAAACAATAGGGAGGGAGGGTATAGGGACAACAGACATAAAAGGACAGTGGGACAGTGGCTGGGTGGACCCAGAGTCCACATAGACTGACACCTTGCTGAGGGTCGACTCAAGGTGGCATCTGTCGACAATCAAAAGAAGGTAGCCGTGGGGTTCCTAGAAAGCCAAGGAGGATCTCAGATCTAGAGGGAGGGAGACCATCTCCACCCCCCGGTCCCTGCGATCGAGAGGTCGGCCTCCCACCAGTTTGGACGTCCTGTCTCCGGGGCTGGGAACCCACCGAGGAGTGCTCCCAGCGCCCAAAGTTTGTGCTCCAAAAGGTCCTAGAGTGGAACCTCCTCCGTGTCCTCGAGTTATACACTCTGAGCTTCTTCCGCTCTGGAGGACCGACGAAGGTCTCTGCAGATCTAGGGGCTCTGTGGCCACGAAGGGTCACCGGTCCGTTCCTGTGCTGAGTAGTCTGGCCAGTCTCCTGGTGCTCTCCGGCGGGACCAGAAGTTCGGTCTTGGCGCCTCTTTTTCTTCCGCCGCCGTTTCTGCTTCTCCGGACGATGACATGGCTTCCGCTGCGGGTTGATTGAGAGTTGATGAAGACATCCGGTCTACTCCGGCGTCTTCAAGGTCGGCCGCCATATTCGGCCAGCCCCCATCTATCCACCCCGCTCCCCCCGTGAGGCCTCGGTGGCGGGGGGAGGGTCTCGGGCGGACGACAAAGTCTCTGTGATATTCAATGGTGACACCGACCAGCAAAAGTCGGGCCGGTCAGGGCCACCCTCCAATGGCACGCATCCGGGCGGTGGATCAGGGCCTGTAATAAATGTAATAATAATAATAATAAATAAAGTAATAAATGTAATATAAATAATAATAGAATAAAATAATAAATAACCTTGACTCAAGATAAGCCGAGGGGGATCTTTTCAGGCTAAAATAAGGCTGAAAGACTAGGCTTATACTCGGGTATATACAGTAAATTCCACCTATTTGCATGGCTCAGAATTTTAAAGTGAAAAATACAAAAAATATTATATGGAGATTATTATATGCACAAATGTATTATGTTCCTTGACACTAGATGATTACTAGCTTGGTGTTCTTGTTGGTTGATACAATAGTATGATTTGTGCTCGGACTAAAATTTGGATTTCATAGGACAGTTGGTCTGGTGAGGATTTTGTAGGGCATCTTGACCGTTGGCTCAGTTGATTAGGGAAACCTACAAATCTAGATATTTCCTTCAGTCTCATGCAAATGCCGAGATCATTGTCGGAAAGTAACATCTATGGATTTTGAACATCAGCAAAGGTATATCCATTGAGAGTGTAGCTGAAACTCCTGGGATATGCAATGACGATTCGCATCACTCATGAGAAGAGCTAGTTATGGCACAGCTCTGTGTATTTAGGGATTTCACTAAGAATCTGGAAGAAAATAATTACGTCTTTGGCACTTAACTATTGGTATTTCATGAGAAATGTGCATTTTTCATAAATGTGGCTTGCAGATGTGCCATTTCTATGTCGTTTTGATCAAAGCAAAACTTCCTCAAACTGGATTTTTCAGCAAGATTTTGTTCCACTCTTGAGTTGCTTGCAACCAACTGACTCCTAAATGACGTATGAGGAAAAGGATTGGCCTGTGACCCTTTGAAGAATTTGTGGATGCCCCTTGGAACAAAGTGCCTAGTGTTCGTGGACCAGGATTACTCTCTTAGAGCCACGGAGTCATTTCAAGCCTTATCTGTCTTGCTTTGAAAGCTTCAGATGTGAATTTTTAACTCCTATATTCTTCTTCTTGCCTTTCTGAGTTCATATTGGCAAAGACATCTTCGGCGTTGAGTGTTTATGTCACAGCGGATAGGCAACAGAAATATAGAAGTTTAATTCCCCATCGGCCCAAAAACTCCAGTCTCTGTTCGAGTGAATAATGAAACTCTCATTCAATTCTCAAGGTAAATATATAACTTTGTATTGAATTGTATTTAACAATAACTGGCAAAACATCGAAAAACAACATCCATCACAGCTACCTTTCTAAACATCCTTTCCTCACAGATATTGAATCCCAACTGTCACTTTGTAACTGACATTCCTCAAGGTTCCATTTAGCAGTCTTGAGACAGCGCCATCTGGTGTCAAACATGTCACACTGCAGGTCATCTCAAACTGCGAAAATATATCTTGTGCTGACTCATGAATTGCTATTCAAAATGCAATAATCTGACAAGACACTTGTAAGGCAGGTGTCAGAAGTCACCAATGAAGTTGAACTCCAGCTGAATTTTTGAATATGATTTTATTTATTCACTTTATTTATTCACTTTATTTATATTCCGCCCTTCTCACCCCGAAGGGGACTCAGGGCGGATTACAGGTACACATACAAGCAGACAATTCCTGCCGTTTATCACAGTACACAGTACAGTACATACATTTTTTTGAAATTAAATTTTTATTGAAAGTTTTGGATACGTACAGATGGGGGTGGTGGGGTTTTGGGTAGGGCGAACTGGGGTATAGGGGGTGAGGGGTAGAGAGGGGTGGGGGTTAAGGGCGGCAGCGGTGGTAGACTGGTCAGGGATCTGGGAAGGATAGTAATGGATAAGGGTGTTGAGAAAGGATAGAAATAGGGGTAACGAGTTTTCTTCTAGCTTCCTTTTTCTTGGGTTCGTCTTGTTTATCTTGTACAGTCCCTGTTTGGTGTCCATCGTCCGTTCCTTGTCCTTTAATATAGCTAGGTCTGTACCCCTTCATCTTCCTCAGTCCCCTTTCTAACCATTCTCTTTAGGAGATTCGAGGCTTTTTACATCCATTTCCAGTTCGTCACATCTCAGATGACTAAAATACAACTCTAGAGGGTAAAGACCCCTTTTCTTTAGGTTTTTCTTTCCGTTTTGTTGGGCTGTTCTCATCCCGCTTCTCTTCCTATTGGGCTGCGTCCCTATCTTTTGTCTCTGTTCTTATCTGCAACCAGGGTGGGACTTTTGGAAGGTGCAACATCTTCTTGGTTTTCCCCTCTTCTCTTTTTGGGGGGCAGAGATTTTGGAATCTTTCTTATTCGTTCTTGGCACTTCCAGTGGAACTTCCTCTCTCTTTTTGAAGTGGAGTTCGCTTTCTTCTGATGTTTCTTGCTGTTTTTCAATCTCTTCCCCTCTCATCCCTCCACCTTCACGTATTGTTACGTTTTTTCCCTTGGCCTGAGGCGCTTCTTTCCATCTTCATAGAGGTTCATCAGCTCCCTCTTTGTGGGAAGTGTTTCTCCGGTTGGTTCTGTTCTTGCATGTTGGGAGTGCTCCTGGATCGCTTTGATCTGCCTCTCTTGCCTCGTCACTATAGAGTCGATCGTCTGCAGGAGTCCATCTTGAGCTTCCCCCAACCTTCGTATTTCTGTGAGAATGTCCCCCAAAGTTACCCCTTCCTCCTCTGGTCTCCTTCCCCGCCTTCTCTTCCTCTCTTCCGCTTCTGGGGCCCATTCATGTAGCGCCGCCATCTCTTTGCTGTCAGTTGTGCTTTACTCTGTTTTACTCTTGAAAGTATGTCTTTTTCCCCTTCCAAGATGGCGCTCCCGCCCGAAAAGCTCCTCTTCCTCCCTGCTCCTGGGGCTATCAGAGCTCATCCGCCATTTTGGCACCCACCAGCTCTTTTCCTCCTTCACCCTCTTCCTTTGCCAGGAATGGTTGGCTGCCCCTCTGTATGGCCTGTTTGCTGGATTTTTATTGCCCTTTTCTTGGGGGCCCGATCCCCTTAATGTGGGGGGGGGGGGTGTTTCCGTGCAGCTGCTGGAAGCCCCGTTGTTTGCCCACACTCTTCCCTTCCGCCTCCAGTATCGCTCTCCCAGTGCCGTACGGGCCGCTGATCCCCGTACTTATGACCTCCTTCCTCCTTGACTCTTCTGTAGCCTCCTGCCCTCTGCTTAAGGTGGGGGGGAGGCCGGGCTGGGCTGGCAGTGAGTGCGGGTTGCCGCCTGCTACCCGCTTCCCGGCTCGCTCGCCGCAGTGACGTCGGTCCGGGCCCTCTCAATCTCTCCCTCTTGGGGAGGGAGAGATCTTTGGAGCTGCCGAACCCCATCCACCGGCTTCCCACTCGTCTCGGACGCTTCTGTCCGTGAGGAGGGAGGGCGTAGATCACCCTCCAGCCTGAAAAGCAGGTGACACCCCAGGGAGCCCTAGAGTGCCCGTCCTGCCGCCATCTTCGCCTGGCCGGGAGTCCCCCAGTACATACATTTTTGACATATTACACACCTTCGACCGGTTCCACCCACTGGACGCAGAGGCTGTCGATAGGATTGTTGCTGCATCTCGACCGACCACCTGCTCCCTCGATCCGTGCCCATCCTGGCTTGTGAAATCTTGCCTGGATGGGCTACGTGACCCTCTGTTGAATATAATAAACGGCTCCCTTGAGCAAGGAGTTTTTCCAGAGGGATTAAAAGAGGCTGTGGTCACTCCATTGCTGAAAAAACCAGGGTTAGATCCCGCGGTCCCCTCCAATTCCGCCCAGTTTCGAATCTGTCGTTTCTGGGCAAGGTGATTGAGAGTCACAAAAGAGATCCAGCGGGATCAAGGAAACTGTAGCAATCCAAATCATCAGGTAAAAACTACTAAGGCAGTGATATAATCAAAATAGCTTTAAATCTCTATCAATAACTCACAATGTGAGAAAAGCAATGTAGCACATACATGTGATATAGAATTACATAGGTAGTACATGTGTATCACGATCATACAGTTATATTAACAACAGAATGCATAAGAGCAATAAAGCATGCAGTTCAACAAGCCACAGGACATATAAGTCAATACAATACCATATGGTAATAAAAGGGCTGGAAGAACGCTGAGAAAGGTGTGTCTCTTATAGATATGCACTGAGATAGTGAGAGACCGAACCTTACTATGAGAGGAATGTGCCCTGGAGCACAATGGCTCCAATAGGAACCCGTAGATCGGGTGGCGAAAGCGGTGAAGTCAGCGGGGTCTGGCCCAGCCGGAGAACGTCTTCCTGGTTGGAGACGCCGGCCCCGCCTATGCGGAGTCAGCAAAGGATGGCGGGAGTGGTAGTCCACACAATGGCAGCAGACGCCCGGGCTCAATAGTAGCGAATGTCGCGGGGGGAGAGAACTCGGGCCCCACAGCCAGATGTCCCTGGGGACGAGTGGTGCGGGGGCAAAGCCTGACGGCGAAGAGCTCTGTGTGTAGCCGGCAACAAGCCGTTTCGTCCTTTGGGGTTGCAGGACTTCCTCAGAGGCAGCGGTTTATCCAAATGTGGCGTCCTCACCAGTGTTAAGTCTAGATGCAATAACATTCATATTATTTCTAAGGGCCTAAGTGAACAGTGCAAATGGAGGCATAAAGTTCAAATAATAGGAGTAATATTTACCATCAGGAGTCTCTTCAAATGCGTGGAGGACGGGCCATCCCTTTCAGTGGAAATGGCAAGGAGGCAGTCTCAGCTGGAGAGACTTATACAAGCAGTTTAAAGGCACAGGGCACTATTTGTTGAGAAGTGCATTGAGGCTTAGTGGGTCATTGAGGCCCCCAAATTGTTTTTCAGTGGATAGTTGTACAATCCAGAAGGTTTCTCTTTGTTTGAGACGTTTCATGATGTCACAGTGGGGAACACCAGACTTTTTCCAGCGATTGGATCTTAATTTGGTTGAAGGTATGTTTCTGTGTGGTACAGTGGTGATACAAAGTGGAGTCCGTGGCTAAAAGTTTTATCCGAGATTTGTGCTCTAAAGATCGCTCACGGAGACTCCTACTGGTGAATCCCACGTACTGCAGGAGCAGCTGCACTGGAGTAGGTAGACGACCGCTGTGGTCTGGCAGTTTGAGAAGCATCTTAGCTGGAATTGCCTATGATTCGTGGAGCTGACAACAGTCTTCTGGGGATTTATGTTACTGCATATGGCACACCTTCCACACGGGTACGTGCCTTTGCCCAAGGAGCTCTTCAGAGGTGTTTGATGCAAGTTTGTATGTGACAAAATGTCACCTATATTTTGCGTCCTCTTATGTGCCACTATGGGAAAGTCTTTTAGGCCTTCAATATTCGAGACCAATGGCCAGTATCGTTTGACAATGTTCACCATCTGTTGTTTATGCGGGTTCAATGTGAGTGGCCAGACTGTGCGAGTATCTTGCCTTCTTGTTTTTGGTAGCAGCAGTTCTGATCTCGGGATGTTATCAGCTCTTCTTTGCGCTTTAGCCAAGACCTCAGTAGGGTAACCCCTCAGTGTGAGATTGTGAAGCAGTCTATTGGTTTCACTTCTGTAGTCGTCTTCTCTGCAGTTGCGTTTAAGTCTAAGTAGCTGTGCATACGGAAGATTATTCTTTAGGCTGTGCGTATGATAGCTCTTATAGTGCAACAGTGAGTTCTTTTGGATGGGTTTCTGGAAACTTTTAACCTGTATCCTGGAGTTGTTGACATACGTTGTAACATCAAGGTAGTTTATTTTATGTTGATCATAATCATAGGTGAAGGATATGGATTCATGCCAGTTGTTCAGCCAGATTCCAAATTCCTCCATGTCCTGGTCACCCATTACTACAAAGTAAAGGTCATCTATGTATCTAAAGGTAGTGCGTATCCTGGAGACCACAGTGTTAGGGGTGGAGGAGTAGAGATTCTGCTTCTCTAGGTGAATCATGAATATATTTGCAATTGTAGGAGCTACACTACTCCCCATTGCAACCCCATTTACTTGTAAGTAGAACTGTCCGTTGAATGTGAAATAGTTATAGTCAAATATAACGTCTAACAGTTCGATCAAGAAATGTGTGGGAGGATCGCAGATGGGTCTGGTGTCCAGCAGGTCGAAGATGATTGTTCTGGCTTGATCCAGTGGGACGTGTGTATACAATGATACCACATCCGCCGTCACTAAGTAATCATGTGGTCGCACTTCGAACCCTTCTATCCTTGATATGAAGTCCTTCGTATCTAAAATGAATGTAGGGGTGTCCTCTGCGAAAGGATGCAGGATGTCCTCCAGGAACTTGGATAGGGGTTCTAATAACCCTGAGATGCCTGACACGATGGGTCGGCCCACAGGGGGACGCTGGGGTTTATGTACCTTCGGGAGTGTGTGAAAAATCGGGATGCGAGGAGAGTCATTAGTCAAGTAATTGGCTACATGCTCAGTTATGTATCCCATGGTTTCACCCTCATAAATTATGGACGCGATTGTCGATGCATATTTTTTTGTGGGATCGGAGTCCAAACGTTTGTAGTAATTAGCATCCGTCAGTTGGCGGTTACATTCGCCGACGTAATCTTCACGATTCATGAGGACAATGCCTCCTCCCTTGTCAGCTTTCTTCCACACTAGGTTGGGGTCTGATCCAAGTTTGTGTAGGGTTTCCAACTCCAGTTTTGTAAGGTTAGAATATTTTCTGTCAGCTGTATGGTCAATAGAGCTCACTTCTCGCAAGACAATTTCTTCGAACGTGCGTATGTTGTTGGGAATAAGATTGGGTGTGAAGCTACTAGGGGTCTTAAATTTATCAAATTGTCCAGTCACATAAGGTTCATTGTTTTTATTTGCAAAAAAGTCTTTAAGCCTGATTGTGCGAAACAATCCTGCTAGATCCTTGCGGATCTCTAGGTCAGTGCAATACGGGGTCAATACAAAAGAAAAGCCTTTGTTAACAAGATCAATTTCCATATCCGACAGTTCATAATTAGATAAATTAATTATCAAGTTGTTCGCTTTTTGCCCTTGGCCTTGTGAAAATGGCGTTTCTGTTTGGGGGGTTGGGGGTTCCTAGGTTTATTGGAACCACTCCGCAGTTGATAGTTATCTGAAGTTATCTGACTATAACTATTCATTCTAGATACGAAGGATTCAACGGATAGTTCAAAGTACGACCACATGATTAATGGGGTGTGCAATGGGCCAGAACAATCATCTTCGACCTGTGACACCAGACCCATCTGCTCCTCCCACACATTTCTTGATTGAACTGCTGGAAATTTGATATTATTTTACATTTAATGGACAGTTCACCAAGTAAATGAATGAAGTGTAGAATGCAAATCTGATTCACCTCCACCCCTCCAACACTGTGGTCTCCAGGATACGCACTACCTTTAGATACATAGATGACCTTTACTTTGTAGTAATGGGTGACCAGGACATGGAGGAATTTGGAATCTGGCTGAACAACTGGCATGAATCCATATCCTTCACCTATGATTATGATCAACATAAAATAAACTACCTTGATGTTACAACGTATGTCAACAACTCCAGGATACAGGTTAAAAGTTTCCAGAAACCCATCCAAAAGAACTCACTGTTGCACTATAAGAGCTATCATACGCATAGCCTAAAGAATAATCTTCCGTATGCACAGCTACTTAGACTTAAACGCAACTGCACAAGAGTAGACGACTACAGAAGTGAAACCAATAGACTACTTCACAATCTCACACTGAGGGGTTACCCTACTGAGGTCTTGGCTAGAGCGCAAAGAAGAGCTGATAACATCCCGAGATCAGAACTGCTGCTACCAAAAACAAGAAGGCAAGATACTCGCACAGTCTGGCCACTCACATTGAACCCGCATAAACAACAGATGGTGAACATTGTCAAACGATACTGGCCATTGGTCTCGAATATTGAAGGCCTGAAAGACTTTCCCATAGTGGCACATAAGAGGACGCAAAATATAGGTGACATTTTGTCACATACAAACTTGCATCAAACACCTCTGTAGTGCTCCTTGTGCTAAGGCTAGTAATCGTGTGGAAGGTGTGCCATATGCAGTAACATAAATCCCCAGAAGACTGTTGTCAGCTCCACGAATCATAGGCAATTCCAGCTAAGATGCTTCTCAAACTGCCAGACCACAGCGGTCGTCTACCTACTCCAGTGCAGCTGCTCCCTGCAGTACGTGGGATTCACCAGTAGGAGTCTCCGTGAGCGATCTTTAGAGCACAAATCTCGGATAAAACTTTTAGCCACGGACTCCACTTTGTATCACCACTGTACCACACAGAAACATACCTTCAACCAAATTAAGATCCAATCGTTGGAAAAAGTCTGGTGTCCCCCCCACTGTGACATCATGAAACGTCTCAAACAAAGAGAAACCTTCTGGATTGTACAACTATCCACTGAAAAACAATTTGGGGGCCTCAACGACCCACTAAGCCTCAATGCACTTCTCAACAAATAGTGCCCTGTGCCTTTAAACTGCTTGTATAAGTCTCTCCAGCTGAGACTGCCTCCTTGCCATTTCCACTGAAAGGGATGGCCCGTCCTCCACGCATTTGAAGAGACTCCTGATGGTAAATATTACTCCTATTATTTGAACTTTATGCCTCCATTTGCACTGTTCACTTAGGCCCTTAGAAATAATATGAATGTTATTGCATCTAGACTTAACACACTGGTGAGGACGCCACATGTGGATAACCCGCGGCCTCTGAGGAAGTCCTCCAACCCCAAAGCACGAAACGGCTTGTTGCCGGCTGTACACAGAGCTCTTCGCCGTCAGGCTTTGCCCCCACCACTCGTCCCCAGGGACATCTGGCTGTGGGGCCCGAGTTCTCTCCCCCGCGACATTCGCTACTATTGAGCCCGGCGTCTGCTGCCATTGTGTGGACTACCACTCCCGCCATCCTTTGCTGACTCCGCATAGGCGGGCCGGCGTCTCAACCAGGAAGACGTTCTCCGGCTGGGCCAGACCCCGCTGACTTCACCCGCTTTCGCCACCCGATCTACGGGTTCCTATTGGAGCCATTGTGCTCCAGGGCACATTCCTCTCATAGTAAGGTTCGGTCTCTCACTATCTCAGTGCATATTTATAAGAGACACACCTTTCTCAGCGTTCTTCCAGCCCTTTTATTACCATATGGTATTGTATTGACTTATATGTCCTGTGGCTTGTTGAACTGCATGCTTTATTGCTCTTATGCATTCTGTTGTTAATATAACTGTATGATTGTGATACACATGTACTACCTATGTAATTCTATATCACATGTATGTGCTACATTGCTTTTCTCACATTGTGAGTTATTGATAGAGATTTAAAGCTATTTTGATTATATCACTGCCTTAGTAGTTTTTTACCTGTACCAGACAGTGCTGCCCCCTGTATACAGTTTGGTATTTATAGTTCACCTACAATCAAAGAGCACTCTGAACCCCACCAACTATAGAATTGGGCCAAACTTCCCACACAGAACTCCATGACCAACAGAAATTACTGAGTTTTCTTGTAGTTTTTGGCGACCCCTCTGACACTCCCCCGTGACTCCCCCAGGGGTCCCGACCCCCAGGTTGAGAAACACTGCTATAGAGTCTTTCTTACTGACATCTTCGTTTCTTTCTCCTTCTATGGCCATTTCACAGTGTCTTTTCCAGAGAAGTCAATGCTTTCTGCACCTTACCGTGCCTGGCTTGGTGTTATCCCCATCCTTTCGAATAATGATTAGCAATTAAGAGTCCTGCACTTCATAATTTATGTGGTACCAGCAAGCAGGAAGCATTTTTTCCTTTTGGTTTTAAATCCCATTAATATTTAATCGCTTTGGGCTCTGTAGTTGGGTTGGGTTTCTCTAAATTGCATGCCAGCACTTCTGTACCCATCTACGCGTAGAGTGTTTTCTTTTGTGGGAAGAGTAAAATGAAACTGTCCTATCCAGAAGATACAACTAAGGTTCTGAAACACGGACCTCACTTTTACTGTGTTTGAGCGATAATACTACTTGTTTCACCCTGTTTGTGTGTCAAAGCTTCCGCTACTCATTTTAGAGATGCTTGTGAAGTGCTCCAAAACTGCTCCTTAGGTATGCCTGTGGTTTTAGATGTTGAGAGCTTTTGTTATGAGCACAGCAAGTGTACCAGTGACAAAGCCTTAAATATCAACTGGCTCCCTGTACTATTTCTAGGGAAATTCTGGGACATTTTTTTTGTACGTGCATGAATTATAGCTTTATTTATTTATATTTATTTATTTATTTATTGTTCACTTTTGTATTCCGCTCCTCCCAGCAGGCTCGGGGCGGATGACAGAAAATACACAGGCAGCATGTCACAACATGTTGCCTTACACTTTATAAAACATAAAACATCAAAACCACATTTAAAACATATTGCATCGTCAGGTACTAAATGAGAGGACATACGGCACAGTTCTTGGTCCGGTATGCCTAATTAAAGGCTAAGCCGAAAAGGGCCGTCTTGCAGGCCCTCCGGAACGGGGCCAGTTCCGAGATAGCTCGAGTGCTATCCGGAGGGGGCATTCAAAGTACCGATGCCGCTACGGAAAAGGTCCTTTGTCTGGTCGTCGATAAGTGGCAGGAGCGACTGATGGAACTAGCAACAGATTCTGTTCATCTGAGCGCAGTGATCTCGGGGAGAGTATGGGGTAAGGCGGTCCTCAGGTACGCAGGCCCTAGGTCGTGCAAGGCCTTAAAGGTCAAAACCAACACCTTGAAGGCAATTCGGTACTCGATAGGAAGCCAGTGCAGTTGCCGAAGAATAGGTGTAATGTGCTCCCTCACCGGCACTCCTGCCAGCAAGCGAGCAGCGGCATTCTGCACTAGCTTGAGTTTCCGGATTGTCGACAGGGGGAGGCCGACGTAGAGGGCATTACAGTAGTCTAATCTTGAGATGACCGTCGCTTGGATTACCGTGGCCAGGTCGTTCCTGGACAGGTAGGGTGCCAGTCGCCCAGCCTGTCAGAGGTGGTAGAATGACGTCCTGCTGACCACGGAGACCTGAGCCTCCATGGTCAGCGAGGAGTCCAACAGAACCCCCAAGCTCTTAACCGATGGCGATGGGTTAAGCCGCTCGCCATCCAGGGTAGGCAACCGGCACCCACCCAGCCCAGGCCGACCAGGCCCCAGGAACTCCGACTCCGATGGATTCACCTTCAGCCGGCTGGCACGCAGCCAACCAGACACGGCCTCGCGGCATAGATGGTAACAATCGGGTACGGAGTCCGGCCTGCCGTCCATTCTCAGCAGAACCTGGGTGTCGTCAGCGTACTGATAACACTCCAGACCAAAGTCGCGGGCCAGCTGGGCCAGGGGGCGCATGTAAACATTGAATAATAAGGGGGAGAGGATAGCCCCCTGGGGGACCCCACAATTAAGTGGGAGTCTCCCGGAGACTTCCCCACCCCCCTCCACACGTTGTCCCCGGTCCCGGAGGAAGGAGGCCACCCATTTAAGGGCCTAGAGTGGGGAGTGGCCCCATTTTGGCTTCAGATAGACTTCTTGATAGCAGTTGACATTCCTGAGCATACACCAAGACCCATGACTTACTGGAGTCCCCAAACCACCTGGAGATACCAGATCTTCTGAGCCAGGGGTGCTCATTAGGTAGATCCCGATCTACTGGTAGATCGCGTAGGGTGTCCTGGTAGATTGCAGGGGGGGAGGGGAGGCTCAGTCCCGCCCCGCAGGCTCCCGATGCCACCCAGGTGCAGAAGGAGGTTGGACTGGATGGCCCTTGGAGGTCTCCTCCTATTCTAGGAACCCATTGTTGTTGTTGTTGGTATTATTATTATTATTATTATCAGAGGCTGAATGGCCATCTGTGAGGAATGCTTTGATTGTGTTTTTCCCTTATGGCAGAAGGAGGTTGGACTGGATGGCCCTTGGAGGTCTCCTCCTATTCTAGGAACCCATTGTTATTATTATTATTGTTGCTATTATTTATTTATTTATTTATTTATTAGTTCCGCTTAATATACCGCTCTCTCTGGAGCCCAGAGCGGTTCACAAGGTTAAAATGACAGATAAAAACACATAAAACACAGTAAAACCCGATTAAAACCCCCAGTTAATATCCCATTTCCAACAGTGCTGCAAAACAGCATAGAAATAGTCTAGTTACAGTGGCGGAGGCGCGGCAGAGTGCTGATTATAACAGGCATTGGTTATGGGCCAAATGCCTGTCTAAATAGCCAGGTCTTGACGGCTCTGCGGAATGGCAGCAGGTCCCGGATGACTCGTATCTCCTCAGGGAGAGAGTTCCAAAGAGTTGGCGCAGCTATAGTAAACGCCCTCTGCCGCGTGCTAGAGAGCTTGTAGACCCTAATGCCAGGCACCTCCAATAAGTTGAGCCCCTCTGAACGCAGCGATCTCCTGGGCACATAAGGGGTATTATTGTTGTTGTTATTATTATTATTATCAGAGGCTGAATGGCCATCTGTGAGGAATGCTTTGATTGTGTTTTTCCCTTATGGCAGAAGGAGGTTGGACTGGATGGCCCTTGGAGGTCTCCTTCTACTCTAGGAACCTATTGTTGTTGTAGTTACTATTATTATTGTTATTAGTAGTAGTAGTAGTAGTAGTAGCAGAGGCTGAATGAATATTATCATCATTATTATTATGAATAAATTCAGGGGCTTATTACACTCACATTTACTTGAATTCAGTCTTAAAATATATTATATGGCTCTCACTGAAATAAATTTCCAAATATTTTGCTTTTATGGCTCTGAGTAGTGGGTAGGTAGATCATTTGGACTTGGTTGTTTTATAAGTAGCTCACATGCTGGAAAAGTGTGAGCATCCCTAAGCAGTATCGTGAGGAGTAATCTGTTGCTGAAGCCTCCAGCAATTACATGGTTGGAGCTGGTGGTTGCTCCTCTTCTTGGGTTATTTATTTATTTCGTATCAAAAGCATTGTATAAATTAATATAAAACCGATAAAAATAGACGGCACGCAGGCAGCTAAATATCTTTTGACCCAAAACGGGCAACAGCAACGGCATTGTCTGTAGCCTCCAGCAATTCCTCCTCTGTACATGAGGCAGGGCACAGTGGACAAGCATTCAGAAGCAGAGTTGTCTGTTCTGCTCCACAGTCACACAAGGTGTGGTATTCTTTTAGGTAGTGCCATTTTGCCAGGTTGTCTTTAGATCTGCCCACTCCGCTTCTGAGTCTGTTCAGGGCAGTGGTTCTCAACCTGTGGGTCCCAGGTGTTTGGCCTACAACCCCAGAAATCCCAGCCAGTTGACCAGTTGTTAGGATTTCTGGGAGTTGAAGGCCAAAACATCTGGGGACCCACAGGTTGAGAACCACTGGTTCAGGGACGTCCAAGTTTATTTATTTTATTTATTTATTAAGCGTGCTTCTATGCCGCCACTCCCGGGAGGGCTCGGGGCGGCTCACAGGAGCCAAACAAGGCACAATAAAAACAATGAAAACAATGACAATGATTAAAACAACAGCAAATTAGCTAAAAACAGTACACACCATAAATAATGCCCATTCTTGGTTTGCCCCTGGAGGAAGACCCTCCCTCGCGGAGGGGGGGGGGGCGGGCTGTCCTGGTTGAGCTGCCCAGAGGGATACCCTTGCTGTTGCTGGGGGGACACCAAGAGGAGTGGTCGTTCTCATAAAGCTTTCCCTTGATTTGAGTCTACTGGGAGGAGGCTGGTAGCCATGCAGTGGGTGGCCTTCACAACCTTATTTCTCTCACATTTAACAAGGGGGGCAATGCCAGCTAGCTTGTAGAGTTTATCAACAGGTGTAGGTTTAAGACAGGGCTGTCCAACTTCTACCGGACCTGTGGCCGGAATTCCGGTCACTGATCACCTGGGGGGCCAAAGGGTCTGCCTCTGCCCCTGGCTCCGCCCCCTCCCAGGCTCTGCCCCCTCCCCAGCTCCGCCCCCTCCCCCGGCTCCAGGAGGGTATACATACATTAATAAAATATAATTAATGCTTCCTGCCTGGGGGAACCCTCCCAACCCCTAAGGCTGTGGGTTCATTACCTGGGGAGGCGCGGGCGGAGGCGGCGATGGCGTCGCAGGCCTGCCTCTGTGCGGGCGGGAAGGGGTCCCAGAGGCCGGCGCGGAAGGTGGCGGAGGCCTCGGGCAGGAAGGGAACCAGGGCCGGGCCCTCGCTGGCGCTGAGCAGGGCAGCCAGGAGCTGGAGCAGGCCCAGGCAGAGCTCCTCGCAGGCCTCGCCTTGGCCTTATATGGCCTCGCCCTGGCATAGCCACTGAATCCCGAGATTTCGGCAACTGTATTAATTATCGCGAGACTACGCCAGGGACACGGGATTTCACTCTCAACGCGAGATCCCGCGTGGCTGGCGTAGTTTCGTGAGACTTCCTCCGGAACACAGAAGTGGGTATTTTTTTTAATTTTTATTATTTAATGTATTTTCCTATTTTTTATTTTTTATTAAAAAGATGAGGGGGCCGCAGGAAAGGGGCTGGGGGGCCGTGTACAGCCCCAGGACCGCCAGTTGGACAGCCCTGGTTTAAGACATCCTGTGATTATTCTGCATGCTTCGTTCAATGCGATGTTCACCTGTTTTGCATGGGCAGACTTGTGCTAGATTGGGTAGGCATCCTCAGCAGTTGAGTAAGACAAGGCCAGGGCTGATTAATTTTGGGTCTGCGCCCCATGTGCTGCCAGGAAGTTTTCGCAGGATGTTATTGTGTGCAGCTACCCTTGTGATTGGTGTTTATTTATTTATTTATTTATTATTTATTATTCGATGTTATATTCCGCTCCTCCCTGCAGGCTCGGGGCGGATTACAACATACAGTAAAAACATGCTGCGCGTAACAGAGCAAGCAGCCATACTATAAACATAAGAACATAAAAACAGTGTACAGTAAAATCAGGCGAATTTCAACTTCTAAAGTCTCGAGGCATAGAACCACCAGGACAGACCAGCTTAATCAAAAGCCAGTCTGAAGAGAGCAGTTTTGCAAGCCCTTTGGAACGGGGCGAGCTCTGGGATCGCTCGGGTAGCATCTGGAAGAGAGTTCCACCACACTGGGGCCACCACAGAGAAGGCTCTCTGCCTAGTTGTGGATAGGTGGCAGGAGCGGATCGATGGGACAAGTAACAGATTCTGTTCTTCTGAACATAGTGATCTCGGGGGAATATACGGGGCAAGGCGGTCCCTCAGGTACACAGGCCCTAGACCAGTGTTTCTCAACCTGGGGGTCGGGACCCCCAGGGGGGTCGCGAGAGGGTTTCAGAGGGGTCGCCAAAGATTATCAGAAAACATGTATTTCTGATGGTCTTAGGAAGCCCTTTGGCAGAGAAGGTTGAAGATCTCTCCACTTTTTCTTCTGTTGTGATTGGCAGGCCTCCCAGCCAAGGGGAGGGCTGATTCTGAGACTCCAAGCAGGGATGGGAGAGCAGGCATGCTTGGCACATGGCAGCATGATGCACATGTGTGGGTGAGGGAGAGTGGGTGAGGTGGGATGGAGGCTCGAGCCAGCTAGTTCCTTCAAGGCATGAGGGTTCTGTGTAGGAAGTTTGACCCAATTCTATCATTGGTAGGGTGCTCTTTGATTGTAGATTAACTATAAATCCCAGCAACTACAACTCCCAAATGTCAAGATCTATTTTCCCGAAACTCCACCAGTGTTCACATTTGGGTATATTGAGGATTCGTGTCAAGTGTGGTCCAGATCCATCATTGTTGAATCTATAGTGCTCTCTGGATGTAGGTGAACTACAACTCCAAAACTCAAGGTCAATGCCCACCAAACACTTCCAGTATTTGCTGTTGGTCATGGGTTTTGTGTTCCAAATTTGGTTCAATTCCATTGTTGGTAAGTTCAGAATGCTCTTTGATTGTAGGTGAACTATAAATCCCAGCAACTACAACTTCAAATGACAAAATCAACCCCCCCCAAAATACAGTTATGAAGTAGCAATGAAAATAATGTTATGGTTAGGGGTCACCACAACATGGGGAACTGTATTAAGGGGTCGCAGCATTAGGAAGGTTGAGAAGCACTGCCCTAGACCGTGTAAGGCCTTAAAGGTTAGAACCAACACCGTGAAGGCAATTCGGTACTCTATAGGAAGCCAGTGCAGTTGCCGGAAGATGGGAGTGATGTGCCCCACTGGTGCTCCACCAGCAAGCGAGCAGCGGCATTCTGCACCAACTTGAGTTTCCGAATTGTCGACAAAGGAAGGCCAACGTAGAGGGCGTTACAGTAGTCCAGTCTCGAGATGACCGTCGCTTGGATCACCGTGGCCAGGTCGTCCCTGGACAGGTAGGGTGCCAGTCGCCTAGCCTGTCGGAGATGGTAAAACGCAGTTTTGCTGACCATAGAGACCTGGGTCTCCATGGACAGCAAAGGGTCCAATTGGACACCCAAGCTCTTAACAAGGGATGACGGGCTGTTGCTCGCCATCCAGGGCAGTAAACCGGCACTCATCCAGCGCAGGTTGACCAGGCCACAAGATCTCCGTCTTCGACGGGTACACCTTCAGCCGGCTGGCACGCAGCCATCCAGTCACGGCTTCAAGGCAGCGATGGACACACTCGGGAACGGTGTCCGGCCTGCCGTCCATTCTCAGCAGAAGCCGGGTGTCATCAGCGTACTGATAACACTCCAGACCAAAGTCGCGGGCCAGCTGGGCCAGGGGGCGCAGTGCTTCCTAGTGTTCGATCTAAGGTGACACTGAGATATTTAGGATGGAAACAATGTTCAAGCTCTTGAGCTTCTTGGGTGATGCTGTTTGCTTTCCATCTCACGCTGCTTTCCTCTACTCTAGTGGTTCTCAACCTGTGGTTCCCCAGATGTTTTGGCCTTCAACTCCCAGAAATCCTAATAGTTGTAAACTGGCTGGGATTTCTGGTAGTTGTAGGCCAAAACACCTGGGGACCCATAGGTTCAGAACCATTGACCTTGATTGAGACTTCTTTGTATGGACTTCAACCAGAAACAGCACGACCATGAAGGCGCACTACAGAGGGAGAGGATAGCAATGATCAGTGGTGGGGTTGGAGAAGGAGATGGGAAAGACTGCACTGGATCTTACTCTGTGTTCACAACACCTGGTTATAAAGTACATATACAGATGGCCCTCTGCATTTATTACTGTCTCTTAAGGCAGTGTTTCCCAACCAGTGTGCCGTGAGCGATCATCAGGTGTGCCGTGGGAAATTGGCACTCCCCTCCTAGCATCCCCCTCACAGGTTTCCAAGAAACAAATTGAGCCTCTCCGCTTGGAAATGTTTTTTTTTTTTTTTACTATTTTACTGGATTTTTCGATGAGTTGCCTCCCCCCGCCCAAGGAACTGTTTATACCAGCTTCATGACATCCATAGTTAACTGGAAGCAAGTTTCACTCAGGGTGAAATTTCACAAGGGTCTGGAGAACAACTCTATGAGGAGCGGCTGGAAGAGCTGGGCATGTTTAGCCTGAAGAAGAGAAGGCTGAGAGAAGACATGATAGCCATGTATAAATATGTGAGAGGAAGTCATATATATGTTGGGTTCATCGAAACAGGCCCAGGTTTCACACTGAGCGTATAAATACATTTAAAAACATATTAACTACTAGCTGTACCCGGCACGCGTTGCTGTGCCCTATTTAGGAGATGCGAGAAAGTCTGAGTATGTAGGGGTTGGAATTGATGATACTTATGGTCTTGGTGGGGTCATGGCTGTGTCGTTGTGGGTTGTTCTGGTGTGTGGGATGTTGAAGTCCTGGAGAGTTGTCGGTGTGTGGTGTTGCTGGCGTTCTGCAGAGCTTGTGGATATACAATGTTTTTTGTCTTTCCGTCTGCTTTGATGATGTAGAGGTTGATGCTTGTGTGGGTGGGGTATTTTGGGTGTTTGTGTGTGTTTGTAGAGTAACAGTGCAGTGTTGTGTTGTGTCGTGGTTGGAGTATAGGAGGAGTTGGTTTTTGTTTGTGGTGGTGGTAGGTGTTGTGTGTGTGGGGTCCCGTATGTTGGGGGATGGGTTGTGATAGGAAGTTGTGTTGTGTTGTGTGGGTTGGAATTGCTGGAGTATTGTGCCTGGGACGTGTGTGTATTTGGAGGTGTGTGTGGTGGTGAGTAGTGAGTGCAGTCCTGGGTTTTGTGTTGGGGAGTTGTCAGGTATTTGTGGGGTGTATTTTGTTGTGTTGTGGTGACATAGTTGTCTTAGTCTGGCTGTGTGCTGGTCGTGATGTGGAGGGGGTGTTGCTTTTGCCAGTGGTGTTTGTTGTGTATTTTGTTTGGGGTGGGTTTTTTGTGTTGCAGTATTTTTTTTGTCGGTTTTGCAAGTTTGTGTTATTCTGGGGGTATGTGTTTGTCAGTGGTGCCTGTGTCCCTGGTGCCCTATTTGTCTCCCTCCCTAGAGCTTGGCCTTGACAGTTTAACCCACAAACACCAACTGACTAAACTCAAATCACTCAGCATTCTAATCTAGCCTTGGCTGGCTTCGCCCACCGTTACTATGGTAACTCAACCTCCCTGCATTTTGTGTGGGCCAATGTTGGCCAATGGGTTTAGCTGGCGGCTGCAGAGGATGCTGGGAAATGTAGGGTTTTTTATCGTTGTTTTGGGGGCCTTCTAGGTTTTGGGGGGAAAAGTTTCTTTGCTAAAAACCTTCCTTGCCTGAGGCCTATTTTTGTTGCCAACAATGGTGTCTCTGCTTTGGAAGGTTTCTCTGTCTCTGGCAGTCGTTCGATGACGGGTTCTCCTTTATATATATAGATATGTATTACTGTGATAGTGTGTCATTTTGTGTCATTTTGGTTGATGGTGTGCCCCAGGATTTTGTAAATGTAAAAAATGTTCCATGGCTCAAAAAAGGTTGAAAAACACTGTCTTAAGGAATCTTGAGGCCATCTGATCCATATCCAATGGTTGTGCAGACTGTGTTCACTAGTGTAGTTTAAAGATTCAAGCAAATGGGATGCTTATCTGAAATACTCTTTTTATTTTAGTATTAGTAAAAAAGGGTAAAGGTCCGTCCCCCTGATATTAAATTTAGTCATAGCCAACTCTGGAGGGTTGGTCATGCTCCATTTTTAAGCTGAAGAGCCAGCATTGTCAGTAGACATCTCCAAGGCCATACAGCCAGCATGACTGCATGAAGCGCCGTTACCATCCCACCAAGGTGGTACCTATTGATCTACTCACATTTGCATGTTTTCAAACTGCTAGCTTGGCAGAAGCTGAACCTAACAGCGGGAGCTCACCTCGCCCCCTGGATTTGAACCGCCAACCTTTCGGTCAGCAAGTTCAGCAGCTCAGCAGTTTAACCAGCTGCGCCACCAGGATGCCCTTAGTATTAGTAACTGGTATATACTTCATGTTGTTGTTGTGTGCCTTCAATAAGTTTTGATAGGTGACCCTAGCACAGGGTTTTCTTGACATGATTTATTCAGAAGGGTTTGGCTTTGCTTCACTCCGAAACTGAGATTGCCTTGCGTAAGGTGAGTGGGCATTCATATCCTGGTGTCTCAGAGTCCTGATCCAATACTCAAACAAGTACATTACGGTGTCTCTTGATATTATGTTGCTGAAATACAATAGGTGAAGCAAGAAGGTGTATTCTGTTGAGAGTGCTTTGGCCATGTCATGCCAAATGGGGTTGCCTGGCAGAATGGGGTTGGACTGGATGGCCCTTGTGGTCTCTCCCAGCCCTTTGGTTCTATTGGAAATGATTAACTCATTGAGAGTTGTTTGAAAAGTTCATAGTTTAAAGCAATCTTCAGTTCAGCAGCTTGCCTGTCTTTCATGGGAGTGCTTACCAAATCTTCGTTTTCATTGCAGCTCCCAATCCGGGTGAGCCAGCAGAATACCCACACCAAAGTCAGCACGGACCATAACAAGGAGTGTCTCATCAACATTTCCAAGTACAAGTTTTCCCTTGTCATCAGCGGCCTCACCAACATCTTAAAAAATGTTAACAACATGGTGAGTGGTTGGTTTTTTTTACTTGGATATGAGCTTGGGGGAGAACCTTTTCAATGTGTTAGCTTCCCAAACTTCCAGTGATTGTTTGGGTATTACCGAATATACTTGAGTACAAGCTGAGTTTTTCAGCCCATTTTAAGGGCTGAAAAAGCCCCCCTCGGCGTATACTTGAGTGATGGTCCTGGTGAGAAAAGGGGGCTGAAAGAAGCCCTTCTTTCAGTCCCACGCTTTCTTGCCAGGAACTCCACCTCTCTGTAGAGTGACCCAGCTCTCTCCTCTCTTGTACGCTTGCCTTCCTCTCGCCCCCCTCGCGCCTTCCTTCCTCTTCTCTCGCACGCTTTCCTTCCTCTCCCCGCTCTTTTGTGCCTTCTCTTGCACGCTTGCTTTCCTCTCCCCCGCTCTCGTGGACCTTCCTTCCTCTTCTCTCTCACGCTTGCCTTCCTCTCCCCGCTCTTTTGTGCCTTCTCCTGCACGCTTGCCTTCCTCTCCCCCACTCTCGTGCACCGTCCTTCCTCTTCTCTTCTCTCTAATGCTTGCCTTCCTCTCCCTCACTTTTGTGCCTTCCTTCCTTCCTCTTCTCTTCTCTCGCACGCTTGCCTTCATCTCCCCACTCTTTTGTGCCTTCTCTTGCACGCTTGCCTTCCTCTCCCCCGCTCTCGTGCACCTTCCTTCCTCTTCTCTTCTCTCGGCTCTCGTGCACCTTCCTTCCTCTTCTCTTCTCTCGCACGCTTGCCTTCCTCTCCCCCGCTCTCCACGCTTGCCTTCCTCTCCCCGCTCTTTTGTGCCTTCTCTTGCATGCTTGCCTTCCTCTCCCCCGCTCTCGTGCACCTTCCTTCCTCTTCTCTTCTCTCGCACGCTTGCCTTCCTCTCCCCGCTCTTTTGTGCCTTCTCTTGCACGCTTGCCTTCCTCTCCCCGCTCTCGTGCACCTTCCTTCCTCTTCTCTTCTCTCGCACGCTTGCCTTCCTCTCCCCGCTCTTTTGTGCCTTCTCTTGCACGCTTGCCTTCCTCTCCCCCGCTCTCGTGCACCTTCCTTCCTCTTCTCTTCTCTCGCACGCTTGCCTTCCTCTCCCTGCTCTTTTGTGCCTTTCTTCTCTTGCACGCTTGCCTTCCTCTCCCCCGCTCTCGTGCACCTTCCTTCCTCTTCTCTCTCATGCTTGCCTTCCTCTCCCCGCTCTTTTGTGCCTTTCTTCTCTTGCACACTTGCCTTCCTCTCCCCCGTTCTCGTGCACCTTCCTTCCTCTTCTCTCTCATGCTTGCCTTCCCCTCCCTCACTTTTGTGCCTTCCTTCCTCTTCTCTTCTCTTGCACGGTTGCCTTCCTCTCCCCCGTTCTTGCTGCACCTTACTTCCTCTTCTCTCGCACGCTTGCCTTCCTCTCCCCGCTCTTTTGTGCCTTTCTTCTCTCGCACGCTTGCCTTCCTCTCCCCGCTCTTTTGTGCCTTTCTTCTCTCGCACGCTTGCCTTCCTCTCCCCCGCTCTCATGCACCTTCCTTCCTCTTCTCTTCTCTCGCACACTTGCCTTCCTCTCCCCTTCTCTCGTTCACCTTCCTTCCTCTTCTCTTCTCTCTCACTCTTGCCTTCCTCTCCCTCACTTTTGTGCGTCTTCCTTCCTCTTTTCTTCTCTCGTGCACTGGTCTTCCTCTCCCCCTCCCTTGCGCATCTTCCTTCCTCTTCTCCTCTCTCAGAGCTCTGTCTCCTCCCCTCTTTCTCTCTCTCTCTCTCTCTCTCTCTCGGTGGTCCTGGCTCCCGAAGTGGGAGGGAGAGAAAGGGGCACATTGCTGCTGCCACCCTTCAGTCCTTTGCAATATTGGCAGTTCCTCAGAAGCGGCATCTCCCCATTGATTTTTGGAGATGTATGGGATGTTGGTGGTAGAAGGGGAGAATGAAGGAAAGCATGGGAGAAGGAAAGAAGGAAAAGAGAAGGGAGGGAAGGAGTGAGAAAAGGGAGGCGTGAAGGAAGTTAGGGGGAAAGAAGGAATGGAAGAAAGGAAAAAAAGGACAAAAGAAGGAGGGGAAGAAGGAAAGAACAGCTGCCTTGCTGTGTCGAGAGGGGCGCCTTCCTCTTCCTGATACGTTTATTTCCGGTATGATGCTGCCTTTTAAGAATAGCTCCTCCTTCTCCCATTATTTGTTATAATGAGCTTTCTTAAAACAGGATCAAATCGAGCAGTCGTGTGTAACTAGCACACAGTCATGTCTTTTGCATTTGTCACTGAAGGCACAAGCAAATGATGGTGAGCGTTAAAGCCCTGGGAGAACAGAAGTGAACATGGTGGGGGCAGACCCGGATTAACTCCTTTTGGTGCCCTAGGCCAAACTTTGGAATGACGCCCCCAAACCAACCTCTACCTCTTAGCAGCAGCAGGAAGAGCTAGCGTGGCGGCAGCAGCCAATGGGGGCGCCCGAGGCAGTGCTTAGCTGCTAAGCGCTGCCCCGGGCACCCCCATTGGCTGCCGCCACTGTGTCAACCATCTCCTCCTGCTGCTGCTATGCCTTAGCAGCAGCAGGAAGAGCTAGCATGGCGGCAGCAGCCAATGGGGGCGCCCGAGGCGGTGCTTAGCTGCTGCCGCCGCCCAGGCACCACCATTGGGTGCCACTGCCGCTGCGCCGGCTCCTCCTGCTATGCCTTAGCAGCAGCAGGAAGAGCTAGCGCGGCGGCAGCAGCCAATGGGGGCGCCCGAGGCGGTGCTTAGCTGCTAAGCGCCGCCCCAGGCACCACCATTGGTTGCCACTGCCGCTGCGCCGGCTCCTCCTGCTATGCCTTAGCAGCAGCCGGAGAGCTAGCGCGGTGGCAGCAGCCAATGGGGCGCCCGCGGCGGTGCTTAGCTGCTAAGCGCCGCCCCAGGCACCCCCATTGGCTGCCACCGCCACTGCGCCAGTCCTGCTGCTCCTGCTATGCCTTAGCAGCAGCAGGAAGAGCTAGCGTGGCGGCAGCAGCCAATGGGGGCGCCCGAGGCGGTGCTTAGCTGCTAAGCGCCGCCCGGGCACCCCCATTGGCTGCCGCTGCACCAGCTCCTCCTGCTATGCCTTAGCAGCAGCAGGAAGAGCTAGCATGGCGGCAGCAGCCAATAGGGGCGCCCGAGGCAGTGCTTAGCTGCTAAGCTCCGCCCCGGGCACCCCCTGGCGGCAGCAGCCAATCGGGGCGCCCGAGGCAGTGCTTAGCTGCTAAGCTCCGCCCCGGGCACCCCCATTGGCTGCCGCCGCTGCTGCACCAGCTCCTCCTGCCATGCCTTAGCAGCAGCAGGAAGAGCTAGCATGGCGGCAGCAGCCAATGGGGGCGCCCGAGGCAGTGCTTAGCTGCTGCGCCGCCCGGGCATCCCCATTGGCTGCCGCTGCTGCGCCAGCTCCTCCTACTGCTGCTATGCCTTGCACGGCGGGAAGGAGCCCCATGCGGTGCGTTTTTATTTGTTTCAACTTCTTTTTTGGCCCGTGTTTTGCGCCCTCCTCGGCTTACGCCTAGTTGGCCCTATGGGTAATCCGGGCCTGGGTGTGGACAAAGGAACAGGGTCTCCCAGACTTCTCATTCTTGTCCTTCATACAGTGGGAGTCGAGAGATCTACTCTGAGGTTGCTGTTTAGGGAGGGAACTTTGGAAAAGGTATTTGTTTACCATGTAGTTATCCTGGTTCTAGTCTGAGCCGTAAACTAGCCACGTCCTTGTATTGAGTGATGGGCTGCAAGTCTGTTTCCCTAAATACGACGTGATTGTTTTCCTTTCTAGAGGATATTTGGAGAAGCCGCTGAAAAGAACTTGTATCTCTCTCAGCTTATTATTTTGGACACGTTGGAAAAATGTCTCGCTGGGGTGAGTACCTTGCTGTATTTCCTTGGTGAAGTGCACACGGACAGCCTGCTTTTCAACCGATTGGGGAAGTTTAGGTTTTTGTAGGGTGGAAATGGCAGCACAAAGTGTATTTTTTAGATGTTGAGAAGCTGATGATCCAGGGTCTGGAGAACAAGCCCTATGAGGTGCGGCTTAAAGAGCTGGGCATGTTTAGCCTGAGGAAGAGAAGGCTGAGAGGAGACATGATGAGGGCCATGGATCAATACGTGAGTGGAAGTTATAAGGAGAAGGGAGCAAGCTTAATTTCTGCTGCCCTGGAGACTAGGATCATTATTTTATATTATTATCGGAAAGAAACGTAAGCACATTTACATTATTTTACTCTATTATTATCACAATCTTTTGACCCACCGCCTGGCCATGGCTGGAGTGAGGGGGACGGCCCTTAAATGGCTGTCCTCCTTCCTCCACCAGTGGTCTCAGCGTGTGAGGAGGGGTGGGGTGGTCTCCGAGGGTTCCCCACTAGTTTGTGGGGTCCCGCAGGGGGCATCCTTTCCCTCTGTTATTTAACATCTACATGCAGCCGCTTGCACAGCTGGTGCAGAGTTATGGGCTGGAGTGCCACCAGTACGCTGATGACACCCAGCTCATTCTGAGGATGGAGGGCAGGCCTGGATCTGTTCCAGATAATTTCCAGCTGTGCCTCGAAGCCGTTACTGGATGGCTGCGAGCCAGTAGGTTGAGGGTGAATCCGGCGAAGACGGAGATTTTGTGGCTGGGCCGCCCGGGTGGGGTAGATGTCCAGCTTCCGAGCCTGGACGGTGTGGCGTTATGCCCATCGTCTTCCGTCAAGAGCCTGGGGGTCCACTTGGACTCCCAGCTGACCATGGAGGCCCAGGTCTCTGCAGTCAGCAAGAGTGCGTTCTTCCATCTTAGACAGGCAAGGAGGCTGGCCCCCTATCTCTCCCGGAACGACCTGGCCACGGTGATCCAAGCCACGGTCATCTCGAGACTAGATTACTGTAACACACTTTACGTTGGCCTTCCTCTGTCGGTGACCCGGAGGCTCAGGCTGGTGCAGAACACTGCCGCCCGGCTCCTGTCTGGCTCCCCAGCAGGCTGCCGCATAACACCTATATTGCAGGATCTGCACTGGCTGCCGATCGAGCACCGGATTACCTTCAAAGTGTTGGTACTTACCTGTAAGGCCTTACACGGCCTGGGGCCAGCGTATCTAAGGGAACGTCTCACCCCATATTGCCCTCTGAGATCACTGCGGTCGGAGGATTCTAACCTCCTAGAGGTGCCCGCGGTGAAACTGGCCAGGTTGACATCAACTCGCCGGAGGGCGTTCTTTGTCATAGCACCTGTGCTGTGGAACGCCCTCCCGGCTGAAACACGGGCCATGAGTGACCTCCTCCCATTCAGACGGGCCTGCAAAACCCACCTCTTTAAACAGGCCTTCAATGGGTAGGTCTGGCTCTCCCGCTGCCATTAAGCCCCAGCTCTTAGTACATGTTGTACTATTGTTTTAATTAACTCTGTTAATCTGTTTTTATTGCTGCTATTGTTTTTAACTGTTCTCGATTGTGTACTGTTGTGCCTTATGCTACTGTGAGTTGCCGCGAGCCCTTGGGAGTTCGGCGGCATAGAAGCTGAAATAAATAAATAAATAAAAAATAATAATATTTATTTTACTCTATTATTATTATTATTTTATACTATTTTTCTACACTGAAGAAGGTTAGAATAATGGTTTAATCGGAATTGGGCAGAGTTATCTTAAATTACAGTTTTATGTAAATATTCAAAAACATTTAACCTACTGATGCCTCAGTAACGGCGCTCCATGTAGTCATGCTGGCCACATGACCTTGGAGGAGTCTACGGACAATGCTGGCTCTTTGGCTCAGAAATGGAGATGAGCACCAACCGCCAGAGCCGGACCCGACTGGATTTAATGTCAGGGGAAAACCTTCACCCTTACTAACCTACTGATGCCTCAATTAATGTAATTTCATTAGTATCTGTTTTTGTTTTGAAATTGACCAGTCGCTGCTGCATTTCCCACCCTCGGCTTATACTGGAGTCAATATGTTTTCCCAGTTTTTTGCAAAATTACATTCCTTGGCTTATTTTTGGGTTGGCTTATATTTGAGTATATACGGGAACTGCAACACAGGTTTGAGTTGGTTACATGATTAATTGAATTCTTTTAGCAACCAAAAGACACCATGCGGCTCGACGAGACGATGCTGGTCAAGCAGTTGCTGCCCGAGATCTGCCATTTTATCCACACCTACCGTGAAGGGAATCAACACGCCGCAGAGCTCCGCAGTTCTGCTTCCGGGGTTCTCTTTTCTCTCAGCTGCAACAATTTCAACGCGGTCTTCAGCCGTATCTCCACCAGGTGAGATCCTCCATGCAGGTTAGTTAGCTTAGGATTGGGGGGCCGTGTAGGTCTAACAGGCAAATCTTAAAGCAATGGGCCAAACTGCCTTTATAGCAGGGGTGGGCAATTATTTTTTCCAAGGGGCCACACGAGAGCCAAAAAATATTATGGAGGGACACACCTAAAGGCTGAACTACATTCTAATCTACATTATTTATTTATTTATTTACTATATTTACTATATCAAGAAATATTCATATACCGTGTTTCCCCGAAAGTATGACACCCCCGATTGTAAGACGTATCGGGGGTGTCAGAGGGGTCGGCTAATGTAAGCCGTACCCCGAATGTAAGCCGTACCTCGTCGCCACGCCCACGCTGCCGCCGCTTTCTTAGTTTTGTCCAAGAAAGGGAGGGGGAAGAGTGCAAGGGGCGGAGGGGGGCGACGCGTCAGAGTGACGCTCTGACGCGTCGCCGCTTCCTCCGCCCCTGCTCTCTTCCCCTCCCCTCTTTGTCAAGGAAGGGAGGGGAAGGCGGGGGCGGAGGGAGCGGCGACGCGAGTGACGCTCTGACGCCGTCGCCGCCTCCCTCCGCCCCTGCCCTCTTCCCCTCCCTTCCTTCCTTCGTCGCGTCAGAGGCCTGGCAGAAAGGTGCGCCCGCGGAGGTGTGCCGCGCCGATGGGCCGGTTGTGGCGGCGGCGGCGTGGGCGCCGTGGGCGTGGCGACGGGGTACGTCTTAGTTTATATAAGACGTACCCCGAAAGTAAGGCGTAGGGGGACTTGTGGGGGGGGAAAGAAAGTAAGACGCTGTCTTACTTTCGGGAAAACACGGTATTATTAGTATTAATAATAATAATATAGTAATAATATAGTAATTAATACTATAAATTATTATATTATAGTATATATAGACATTATATATTGTAATTATAATATAACATTATATTATATTTATTATATTATTATAATAAAATTATTATACAATAACAATACAAACCACTAAAATAAAATAAAATTCAAGAAGACAAGGTGCGAACCAAGATGAAGGCTGACATCCTGAAGAGAGAAAGGATCCCAAGATGGAATGGTCCAATGACCCCAGCCCAGAGGATGGCAAAGTGGACCCAGCGTGTGTGTGGCCTGCCTCAGAGAGACTGCCTGCCCTCCTGCCTTCTTTGCTCGCCCTCTCTGCTTGCCTGCCACTCACCCGGCGGGGGGGGGGGGGTTGGCTCCGAAGGGAGCTCGGAGGAAGGCGGGGACTCTTTAACGTGGAGGTCAGCGGCCCTGCGGGAGCTCGGCCACTTCACTGCCCTCGTCGCCCGAGGCCTCCATTTATTTATTTTTTATTTATTACTTTGGACTTTTATGCCGCTGAACTCCATGAGGCTCGCAGCGGCTTACAAGGCCAAGAGGCAACAGATAACAAGCAATATGTAACGGACAAGACAATACAACAACCGAAGGGGTAGGGGAAGGGAGCAGAGTCGGGTTCAGGACGTAGCAGGGATGGTCCGGGGCCTAGCCTGGACCCACTGAACCATCAAAGGATGGGAGGCTGGGAGGTCTTAAGGAGGAACCCCTCCGCTGGCCGCAAGAAAAGAGTATGGGCCGGCTTCCTCCGTCCCGGAGCCCAGCAAGAGAAGCCGGGCATAGTGAAGAGGTGTTGTTTATCGGCCTCCGATGTGGCCGGCCGCTGCGCTCTGATGTGGCCGGCCGCTCCATGACCCGATCGGGGCGGGAGGCAGGTCTTCCTGTCCCCTTCCTTCCTTCCTCCCCTTCCGCCCTCTCTCTGCCTCCGCCGCGCAGGGATGCAGCAGGGACGCAGCTCAGCGCTCTGTCCCCGTGTCCCTCCGCCAAAAAGAAGAGGAGAGCAGCAGGCGTTTGGAGGGTGCAGGCCTCCGCCCGCTCTCACGCCCAGCCGTTCCCCAGCTGATCGCCCGCTATGGAGTGCTGCTGCCGCCATCCCATCGCGGGCTCTGTGAGGACTGCATCAGCAGACAGGCCGGAGGAGCGGCGGCTTTGGAGTGCCTGCATCCCTGCAGGGGGAGCACTCGGCGATCTGAGGCGGCTCATCACCCTGGCAACCTGGAAGACGATCAAGTCTTCCGGTGCAGGCGATAAGCCCCGCAGGTCGCGGAGTGCTCCCGCTGCAGGCCCAGATCGCCTGCAGGGATGCAGGCACTCCAAAGCCGCCGTTCTTCCGGCCTGTCTGCCGACGCAGGCCTCACAGAGCCCGCGATGGAATGGCGGCAGTGGCACCCCTTCCTCTTGGTTCCGCCCCCGACGCCCTTCTCCCCGGGCTGGACAGAACCGGCTGCCGGGCCGGATCCGGCCCACGGGCCATAGGTTGCCCACCCCTGGTATAGGTGAACTACAACTCCTCTAAATCCCTCTGTAGTGAATCCCCTACCTGGGAGCCTAAAGAAGCCTGGAAAAGCTCGGCCCAAAACCTTGGCAGCCATTTTAGATGGGATGTAATGGAGGCATCCATCGCAGGTTCTCATTTCCAATAAGGGGGCATGGCTAAGTGTGGCCTGGAGGGAATGAGGAAGTAGGATTGGCTGGTAGAGAAGGGGGCGGAGCCTAACTTGGAAGAAGAGGAGGAAAAATGCCCTGAAAGGGAGACGTTTTGAAATCTGACAGCAGTTAGTTGGTGGCTGGCTGGCTGACAGAGAAGTTGGTGTTTGGGGTGTCAGGGAAGTTAGTGTTAAAGAGAAGAGGCCTGAATATTGGTCAGTTTAGCTAGAGTGGTTAGCTAGTTATAAGTTTACAGCTATTGGAAAGTATAGCTGGGGAGTGGTGAGAGATCCTGGAGGGACTATCGGTAGTGGAGTCTAGAATTACTTTCAGAGAGGAAATTCTGTTAGTAAATTCTGAGGAGGAAGAAAAGGAGTTGGCAACAAAGATTAGGACTGGGTAAAGCAACCACACGCGTTCATGCCAATATCTTGAAACCATTAAGCTTGTTAACTATTCTTGAAAGTTCTCTCAAATCAACTTT
>JARBWK010000149.1:0-58703 GCA_030556195.1 Anolis apletophallus | reverse complement strand
GCTGGGTTGTGAGTGCTCTTTGATTACAGGTGAACTATAAATCCCAGTAACTACAACTCCCAAATGTCAAGCTCTATTCTCCCCAAACTCCTGCAGTTTTCACATTTGGGTATACTGAATATGCGTACCAAGTTTGGTCCAGATCCATCATTGCTTGATTCCACAGTCCTCTCTGCATGTATGTGAAGTATAATAATAAACTTTATTTATACCCAGCCGCCATCTCTTCCAGCATCCCTGACACAAATGTATTTAATGTCTACATGTTTATTCCTCTGCTTGACCCTTGCCTGTGTAGCCATTAAAGTACAAGTCTGGTTCTCCTCAAAAATATTGGTTGGTTCTTCCACTGGAATCTGTAGGTCATTTAACAACTGTTTCAGAATACACAACTCTGTGTCTGCCTGAGATCGAGCACCAAACTCAGCTTCACTTGAACTTAAAGCCACATAACTTTGTTTTTTAGATTTCCTGTCGATATCAGCACGGCTAAACTTAAACAAAACACCAGTTGTGGGCTTACTGTCGGGGCTGTTCCCAAAATCGCTACCTACATAGCATTCCAAAATTAATGAATCATCCGGATTCTGGGCTTCTTTTAAATATCGCAATATTCTCTTGAGACCATTTCACGCTGCTGTGGTTGCTTGAGTACCTGCTCAAGAAATTAACTAAAAATGCAATATCAACTTGGGTATAATTGCTAACATACAATAATTGCCCAATAATACTTTTATATAAGTCCCTCTGTTGAATTGATACAGTGTTCTCAACCTCATATTGGCTTGTGTGTGAAGAAAGTGGTGAAACACTCTCAGGGGACAGGCAGGGAAACCCCTTCCCAAAAGGAGACTGGTGTCCAACCTTAGCAATATGGAGCGGATGAGGTAAGGGGGGAAATGCAACCCACAAGAGGTAAAGAGGTTGCCTAGAAATACCTGGCTGGCTACTGCAGGGCCAGGGGAACTCCACCCAAGAGTCCGGAAGGAACTAGCAGAAGCCATTTCAGAACCACGGGCAATCATCTTTGGGAATTCTTCGATAACAGGAGAAATTCAACAGACTGAATCACAGAATCATAGAGTGGGAAGAGATCCGGTGGGCCATCCATCCCAACCCCGTTCGGCCAAGAAGCAGGAAAATCGCGTTCAAAGTACCCCCAACAGATGGCCATCCAGACTCTGTTTAAAAGCCTCCACAGAAGGAGCCTCTCTCACACTTCGGGGCAGAGAGTTCCACTACTGAACAGCTCTCCTTACAGTCAGAAAGTTCTTCCTAATGTTCAGGTGGAATCTCCTTTCTTGTAGTTTGAAGCCATTGTTCCATTGCGTCCTAGCCTCCAGGGCAGCGGGAAGGAAGCCTGCTCCCTCCTCCTCCCTAGAACTTCCCCTTGTTACAGTATATGGATGTTAGCTAAGTAATTGCAGAATCTTCTTGTTTGAATGTGTGTGTTGAGGAAAAACACCTGGACAATGAAGCAATTAAGGTTGAGCCACTCCCTGCATGGTGTATATCATGAGAAGTGTTTTTCCCGATTTCTTGTGTGAAGAAGGAGATCATGAAGACTGCCATGGATCTACCACAGGACTTGTCCTGGACCATTTAACAAAGGACTTCTTACACCATCCAAGATGCAGATAATGCATGCTGATAATGCATTGGACTTTGAGTAAGATATCTGCAATGGACTATGTTTATTTTGAAGGCTTTTTTGTTAAAGCTGCTTACTTAAGAGTAAAGTTTTGTTTTTCATTTACTCTGGCTCTGTGTGATTTAGCAGAGGTCTAAAACTGGAAAGACTACTGAGCTTCCGCACAGACTGACAAACTGCAACACCCCTCACATATGTATACATGGCCCTTATCATGTCTCCTCTCAGCCTTCTCTTCTTCAGGCTAAACATGCCCAGCTCTTTAAGCCGCTCCTCATATGGCTTGTTCTCCAGACCCTTGGTCATTTTAGTCACCCTCCTTTGGACACTTTCCAGCTTATCAATATCTCCCTTCAATTGTGGTGCCCAGAATTGGACGCAGTGTGATTCCAGGTGTGGTCTACCCAAGGCAGAATAGAGCATGGGGAGCATGACTTCCCTGGATCTAGGCACTATTCTCCTATTTATGCAGGCCAAAATCCCATTGGCCTGCGTAAATGAGAGAGATGATTGGCTAAAACTAACAAAATGAATGTCAACAAGGATGTTACGCTTAGGCAGAAAAAAATGAAGTGCAAAGAGACAGGATGGTGATGCCTCGCTTGACAACAAAGTCCCACGCGAAAAAGATGCAGCAGAGGCTGGGTGGCCATCTGTCGGGGGTGCTTTGAATGCGATTTCCCTCCTTCTTGGCAGAATGGGGTTGGACTGGACGGCCCACCAGGTCTCTTCCAACACAATGATTCTATCTTGGAGTCTTCATAGACAATAAGTGGAACATGAGCCAACCGTGTAATGCACCAGCTAGCTACGGTCATCCACGCTTTGGTCACATCCCGAATAGATTCCTGCAATGCACTCTACGTGGGGCTGCCTTTGAAGGCAGTTCGGAAATTGCAATTAGTCCAGCGGGCGGCAGCCAGATTACTAACAGGAGCTACATACAGGGAGCATACCACCCCGTTGTGTCAGCTCCACTGGCTGCCTGTCCAATTCCGAGCTCAATTCAAAGTGCTGGTTTTGACCTTTAAAGCTCTATACGGTTCTGGCTCAGCTTACTTGTCTGAACGCATCAGCCGCTACGTCCCACCTTGTAATCTAAGATCATCCGGGGAGGCCCTGCTCTCGCTCCCCCCTACTTCTCAAATGCGGCTGGTGGGGGCGAGGGAGAGGGCCTTCTCGGTGGTGGCTCCCAGCCTGTGGAATGCGCTCCCTATCAATGTACACTCCACCTCATCCCTCCTGGCATTCAGGAAAAAAGTAAAATCCTGGCTGTGGGACCAGGCGTTTGCACACCAGCAGAAGGCAGCATTTTAGATGGGATTTTAATGGAAAGTGGATGAATAGGGCCAATGCTTTTATTTATTTATTTATTTATTATTTGGTTTTATACTCCGCCCCTCCCTGCAGGCTCGGGGCGGGTTACAACACATAAAACGGGCAGCGTGGAACAACATGCAGCCCTACAATAAAACAATTAAAACATTTAAAAATTACATGTCACAGCGTAGTAAAGAGGAAGCAGAGAAGGTGGTTTGGGTCTGGAAGTTGTGCTATCATCGGCCGGTCTGGGACCTAGCCGAAGGCTGATCTAAATAAAGCAGTTTTACAGGCCCTCCGAAAGGGAATCAGCTCTGAGATGGCTCGAATCTCCCCTGGAAGGGAATTCCAGAGCCCTGGAGCTACCACCGAAAAGGCCCGTTGCCTAGTTGAAGACAGATGGCAGGAGCGGATTGATGGAATCAAAAGCAGATTTTGTTCTTCTGAGCGGAGTGGTCTCGGGGGAATATATGGGGCAAGGCGGTCCCTCAGGTACGCAGGCCCTAGGCCGTGCAAGGCCTTAAAGGTCAACACCAGCACCTTATGGACAGAACATTGTTTTAATCTGGAATGAATGCGTATGATGCTAATGTAATTGTATTTTAATGTATTTTAATTGTTGAAGGGTTCTGGGGTTTTATATTGTTACTGTGTGGGCATCAAATTGTGCCTTACTGTAAGCCGCTCTGAGTCCCCCCTTGGGGATTGAGAAGAGCGGGGTAAAATCCTGAAATAAATAATAATAAATAATAATAAAAAGCCAATGGGATTTTGGGCTGCAACAATAGGAGTCGATAGAAGTCAAGATTGAGGGAAGTCCTGGGGCCTCTCCCTATTCTGCTTTGGTCAGGCCTCTTCACCTGGAATCACCGCGTCCACTTCCAGGCCCCAAAAGTCAAGACTCTAAGCTGAAACGTGTCCAGAGGAGGACAATTCAAATGGCCAAAGGTCTGCAGACCATGAATCCCCCTGAGGAGCAGCTGAAAGAGCTGGGCCTGTTTAGCATCCAGAAGAGAAGGTGGAGAGGAGACATCACAGCCACGAATAAATACATCTCTGAAAGGTTGGCACAGGGAAGAGGGAGAGGCTTCCTTTCTAGACGGGGACTTGGAAGAAGGGCAGGAATGGAGATTCCACCTGGACCTTAGGAAGGGCTTCCTGCCCACCAGAAGGGCCGTCCAACAGGGGAACTCTCTTCCTTGGGAGTCGGGTGGAGGTTCCACCCTTGGAGGCTTTTAAGCAGAGGCCGGGTGGCCATCTGCCGAGGATGCTTTTATTGTGCTTTTCCTGCATGGCAGAATAAAGGGGGCTGGGCTAGGTGGCCCGTGAAGGGGTCTCTCCATCTGTAGGATTCTTTGATCGTAGGAACCCAAGGAAAAGCTCCAACTGCTTAAACATTTCTTTCTTTTTTTCTAGATTTCACTCTAACAGCCTAAGGAAGGTTTATCTTCACCAGCAATGCTGGCCGGGTGAGTTACACCATTTCTGTGTCAAAGGGAGGAATTTCATTGATGGACCATTCATGTTAACGGGCAGAAGAAAGCAAAGCATGATTGGAAAGGGAGGAAGGCTTTCGCTCACCGGATGCTCCAAGTTTAAGGGTAACCCTATGTAACAAAAATGGGGGAAAATCCTCAATTAACCTGGACATATGCCAACAACTGTGCAAATTGGAAGCCCTCCCACCGAGGCTTTATGGACTCCCAAAAATCCATTGAGAACTCCACTCCACTCAGACCCACTGTGAGTGCCATTGGATCACCCACATACGATTTGGCAAAAATTTTAGCTGCACAGCTACAAACCCGTATTGGGCTCACTATGCACTACATCAAGGACTCAGCCCACTTCATAGAAAAACCAGCAGCCTCAAGCTCAACACCAATGACAAGCTGATCAGCTTCGATGTGGTGTCTCTATTTACCAAGGTCCTGGTAGCAGACACCTTTACGCTCACCAACCAGAAGTTCCCAGAAGACATCACAGCCCTCTTTCACCATTGCCTCTCCACAAGCTACTTCCAGGAGGACAATGAAATTTATGAACAGAAATAATAATACTTTATTTATACCCCGCCACCATCTCCCCGAGCGGACTCGGGGCGGCTTACATGAGGCCAAGCCCGATAACACATAATAAAATAGCACAGCAGCAAATAATAAAACAATATAATCAATATAACTCACACATAAGCAATATTAGACAATTTAAAACCATGGCTGGGCCAGATGTGATGTATTAACATTTTAAAATAAATAAACACTGGCCACAAACAGAGGCCGAATGTATGTAGCAGGAGGGTTTTAGAGGATAACGTGGGGCAATCAACCCAACAGGTAGTTAAAATGCTTCTGAGCACATTTTGCAAAGAATTAGTCAGAGCAGGGCGTTGTTTACTTATTCAGGGAAGGCACATTGGAACAGCCACGTCTTCAGGCTCCTCCTCAAAACTGCCAATGTGGGGGCTTGTCTAATATGCTTGGGGAGAGAGTTCCAGAGTTGGGGGCCACCACGGAGAAGGCCCTCTCCCTCGACCCCACCAATCGTGCCTGCGAAGGGGGCGAGGCGAGAGCAGGGCCTCTCCAGATGATCGGAGAGATCGCCTGGGTTTGTAGACAGAAATGCGGTCAGAAAGATGGAGTAGCCATGGGGAGGGAGCCCTCTCAGCCCCCTCAGAGCAAACTTCTACATGGAACCCTTTGAAAAACAGGCCCTGGAAACAGCAATAAAAAGCTCACTACATGGCTCAGCTATGTGGATGGCACCTTCACCATTTGGAGCCACGGAGAAGATGCACTCAACAGGTTCCTGAACCTCCTGAACAGCATCCGCTCAAACATCCAATGCACAATGGAAAAAGAAAATGAAGGAAAACTGCCATCTCTAGATGTCCTCGTCATCCGCAAAACAGATCAACAATTGGGTCAAACAGTTTACAGAAAACCTACACACACAGATAGATACCGACATCAACAATCGAACCATCACCCAAGTCAAAAAAGAAGCGCCATGAAAGCCCTGGCAGACCGTGCAAAAGGAACCTGCGAAGCCCACCTTCTCCAAGGGGAGCGGGACCCCCTCAACTGGGCTTTCCAGGGCAATGGAGACGCCACCACAGACATCAGAAGAGCTGCAAGATCGAGAACAAGTGAAATCCTGGCTATGGGATCAGGCCTTTGTAGATTAAGTGGACTTGCTGGCGTGATGGGGCTTTTATGGAACTGCTCTTTGGACGATGATTTAAACTGGCGACTGTTGACTGTCTGATTGTTTTTATACTGTTTTATTGCTATATGGTTGTTTAAATTGTATATTTATGTTTTTGGTGATGGGCACCATCACTGGTGCTGGTTTGTTATCCGCCCTGAGTCCCTCTGCGGAGGTTGAGATAGGACGGGATAGAAATGCCCCAAATAAATCTGTATACCTTAATAAAGCGGAATGTTTGTATGTATGTATGTGTGTGGAGGGCGGAAGGGCGGATATGTGGCAGCTATTTGCATAAAGTCCTTTGATTGACCAGCCTCGGCACTCCAAAATTCTAAGGCACCAGACAGAGGGCATTGATAGCCACTGATTAGCCAGCATCCCAGAATCCAGGCCTCTATATTCAAACAACAGGATTTCTTCCCACTGAGGGGAAAAAATGCACCATCAACATTCCCTCCCCACTTGGCTCTGTGAAAACAAAATGGATTCCTGTTTTCTCCTCCCCCTCAGCTTTTAGAAAACGGCTGCCTGCTATTTGGCCTTTTAAAGTTACCAATTACCAGCAGAGCAGGCCAGAACATTACAGGCCCCAAAAGAGAGTTTAGGGCAGGATGGGCCACGAATGATGGGATTTGCACTACCTTCACCCAATTCACTTCCCAGAAAACACTGTAGCCCCTACAAATCACAGACCAGGCCCAAAATTTACAGTAAGGCTTCATTAACTTGATTTTCCTGACAAGGCCTCAGTTAATGGGACATTGTGTATGGCCAGGCCCCAAAAGAGAGTTTAGGGCAGGATGGGCCACAAATGATGGGGTTTGCATCCCAATTCACTTCCCAGAAAACACTGTAGCCCCTACAAATCACAAACCAGGCCCAAAATTTACAGTAAGACTTCATTAACTTGATTTTCCTGACAAGGCCTCAGTTAATGGGACATTGTGTATGCCCAGGCCCCAAAAGAGAGTTTAGGACAGGATGGGCCACGAATGATGGGATTTGCAGTACCTTCACCCAATGAACTTCCCAGAAAACAAATTCACCCAATGAACTTCCCAGAAAACAAGCCCCTACAAATCACAAACCAGGCCCCAAATTTACAGTACGGCTTCGTTAACTTGATTTCCCTGACTAGGCCTCAGTTAATGGGACATTGTGTATGGCCTGAATTAACAGTAACCAACCTTGACACACTGAGCCCCTATGACCCATGATTCATTCTACTGCAGTTTGGAGTAGGGAGGACCATGGATGATGGGACTTGAAGTACCATCACAGGTTATGAGATTTGTAGTACTTTCAAACTCTTCATTCCCCACAGACCAAGGCGGCCCTGAACCACAAGACCAAACTTGGCACACAGTACCCCCATGACCCACACTCCATCCTACTGCAGTTTAGAGGAGGATGGACCATGAAGGATGGGATTTCAAGTACCTCCATTCACTTCCCAAGCCCGCTGCGACCCTCATCCAGTGCATAATCATGACCACACTTGGCACAAAAAGCCCCCATGACCCAATGGACGTCCTGATGCAGTTCAGAGGGCGGACCATGGATGATGGGACTTGAAGTACCTCCACTCACTTCCCAAGACGGCTGCGACCCTCATTCAATGACTGATCAAGACCAAACTTGGCACACAAAGCCCTCATGACCCACTCTACATCCTGGTGCTGTTTGGAGGGGGGATGGACCATGGATGACGGGACTTGAAGTACCTTCACTCACCTTCTGAGACTACTGCGACCCTCATCCAATGAATGATCAACACCAAACGTGGCACTAAGAGCCCCCATGACCCACTCTACATCCTGGTGCTGTTGGGAGGGGGGTGGACCATGGCCAATGGGACTTGCAGTACCTTCACTAACTTCCTGAGACCACTGCAAGCCACATACACATCTAATAGGAACCAACCTTGGCACACAATGCCTTCCTCAAATAACCCGGGCACCGCCGGGTCCTCAGCTAGTAAATAAATAAAAATAAACAAGCCAGGAGAGTCAAGACCAAGATCCACCCTGGATCTTTATTTTATTTATCTAATCCAACCAGAGGAGTCAGCCATAGCAGAGCACAGGATGAACCCACCGGGACTCAGCCAATTACTATTACTAATAATATCAGAGTATAATGTTATAGCACCATGTAATATATAATATTAATACTGTGCTATGGGAATGACATAAGAGCACAGGGAGAACCCACCGGGACTCAGCCCATTACTATTACTAATAATAGCATATTATTATTATTACTGGAGAGCGCAGGCATGCTGGGCCACCAGTCTCACAGCCACCACCAGGTCAGTCAGTCAGTCAGGCGACCCAGGGGAGAAGAAGGCAGGGAAAGGCAGAGGAAGCAGCGGGGGGGAATCTCAACAGGAAGGAAGGAGGAAAGGAAACCCCGGGAAGGGCCATTCTGGAATCACCACCACAGTCATTAGAGAGGAAGGCTCAAAAAGCAGGGTAACTCCAGGCAAGAGACCACCAGGGGCAGCTCATCATCGCCTCCCAACCAAGGACTCCCCCCGGCAGGAAGAAGCCAGGCCTTGGCAGCTGCAAGGCCGTTCAATGCAGATCCAGGTGGCCAAGGCAACATTCCCAAGGGGAGGCCCGGGGCAACTGGGGCCCTCCCTCCCTCCCTCCTTTCAGGACGTGCTTGGGACTCCAACTCCCAGAATCCCTCGCAGCCTCAGGCCCTCTCCTTTTCCCCCTCAGACGCATAAGGGAGGGCCCTGACTGAGGCTGCTGCGAGGAATCCTGGGAGTTGGAGTCCCAAACACCTGAAGGGAGGGGAGGAAGCCGAGGCCTGAGGCAGAGTTTCTCCCCTTTGGCCGCTCTCTCTCTCTCTCTCCTCGAGGCCACGGAGGGAGGGAGGGAGTCCGCGCCGCCTCTCCCTCGGCCCCGGAGGGGTCACTCCACCCTCTCCGCCTCCAAGGCCACTTCCCCCGCCCCTCTCCTACCTCCTCCTTGTTTCCTCCTTCGCTCGCCTCAGCCGCGCCCGCCTCGGCCTCGGAACAATGGCGGCGGCGGCGGCGTTTGCTGCGAAGGGGGCGGGGTCAGAGTGACGTCAACACGTCCCTCCCCCGGAGAAGAGTAGGCCAATGGAAAGCCAAGGGGCGGGGCGCCCGCGCTCCCGATTGGCCGCCCGGGAGGTCTGTTGCCGGCTGCCGCTCTCGGCCCCGCCCCGCCTTTCGCTCGACCTCATTTGCATGCTTAAAGGGACAGCGGCCCATTCAGGGAATCCTGGGAGAGGAGTTGGGAGAGAGGGGCCTCCTCCTCGTGCCCCCCCCCCCCCCAAGCCCATTCACTCCCCCAAAGGGGATGCCGCCCTCCCCTCCGCCCTGGTTTCAGGCCCAGGAATCACCACTCAGGGGGAGACAGCCCCCCCCCTCTCTCTCTCTGGAAGGGGGCAGGATGAGGAATCCTTTGTTGGGTGGGAGGTGTGAGCTGGCCCCGGTTGTTTCCTGCCTGGGGTTCCCCTCCTCCTGTGTTCCCTCCTGCTCCTCTCTCACCCCTCCTATTGGGTTTCTATGGTGTCAACTTCCTGCATCATCCCATTTGTTATTGTAATTGTATATTTATTGTATTTATTATTATATTTATTATTATTTCTGATGTATTTTGTTTGGTATTTTGCCTTTTACTGTGTTGTGTTGGGGAGCTGGTGGCGGGGTATACGTAAGGTTTATTGTTGTTGTTGTTGTTGTTATTGAGTGTTGCTCTTTATTTATTGTCCTGATTTGGGAGGGTTTTTAAAACACGGCTCGCACCTCCCTTCCAACAAAGGATTCCCCTGTCAGGCAGCAACCAGCCAGGCTTTCCAGCTGCAAGGGCATTCAGTGCTAATCAAGGTGGCCGATGACCACATCCCCCCCCCCCTTGCCTCCACCCTGGGCCTCATTCCACAGAGATCGGTCAAGGCCAAGGATCTCCCCTGACAGGAAGTCCACTCGTGTGTCCAGCTCGGGGACTCTGGTGCTCACCCCCATTTCTAAGCCCAAGGTCATGTGGCCACTGGCAGGACTGCATGGAGCGCCTTTACCTTCCCGCCAGAGCAGTACCTATTGATCTACTCACATCGATGTTTTCAAACTGCTAGGTTGGCAGAAGCTGGGGCTGGCAGCGGGAGCTCACCCTGCTCCCCGGGTGCAAACCTGCGACCTGCTTCCCAGTTCCCTCTTCTGGGTGTCTCTGCCGCGGTTTTTGAGGCTGGCTTTGAGCCCGCCTTTCAATCTCTTTTCCTGCCCTCCAACTTTCCATTTCCTGTCCTTCAGTTCCTGTCCTTGAGCAACCACTTTGGGAGAAAATGCTGGTCTTTGGGCGTCTGGACAACGCGGCCTCCGGTCCAGCGGAGTCAATGGCAGAGAAGCATCAAGGCTTCAGCGCCGGTGGCCTTGGCTTCTTCTCCCAGCGCGCTGGCCTTTCCCCGCCTGCCTTCTTCCTGAGAGACTGGCAGGATTTCCCAGAGGCAGCGCGAATGGAATCGTTCCCGGAGTTGAGGGTGATGTCTCGCAGGCCCAGAGCAGGGTGGGGAGGGGAATGGCTCTCTAAGCACCCCTTGGTCTGCCTTCCTCCGGATGTCCCGGTCCTCAAACGCTCTCCGCTCCATCCGGGAGAACGCTGCACTCGCAGAGCTCAGGCCATGTTGCGCTTCGGTCTCCATGTTGCCTTTGGTGGAGAGGCGGCTGCCGAGGGAGCGGAAAGGGCCCACGCTCCCTCATGCGACACCGTTGAGCTGTGTCTCTGGCATTGGACAGGGATTGGCTGGTGTGGTTGGATTCATTGGTTTTCATATTGCTTTTTAAATTTTAGGCTTTTAAGGTATATGTTTACATAATGTTGAATGTATATTATGCTTATTTTCTATAGGGTTGACATGGCCTTGAATGGCCGCCTCCTGTCCGGTCGCTCCGAGTCCCCTTTGGGGAGAGAAGGGGGGAGAGAAACACCGCAAGGAACTGGAGGCTGGTTTAGAGGATATTTCCGCATAGATCTTTATGAACATTTCCAAAAATATTTTTCTGATTTTTAATGAATATTTCTGCCAATATGTATGTGTGTGACTGAATTTAAGTGAATATTCCGGCAAAGATTTTTCTGAATATTTAATGCTTATTTCAGGCATGGGTTTCATCGCCCTATTTTATGAATATTTTTGTGCCTATTGTAACAAGTATTTGTGACTATTTCTTCTGAATATTTATATTTAATGATTATTTATTCAAATATTGCCATGAACACTTTTATAATTATTTCTGAAAATATTTCTTTTCCTGAATGACACATTTGATTTGATTTTTGTGAATATATTTATTGTAAATCTTTGTTATGATGAATAAAAAGGGAGAGGGGAAAGTTTCCCTTCCTGCAGCCTCGCCAAAGCCCCCCCCCCCCCGAGAGAGAGTAAGAGGGGTTTTCCTTGGGGGTCTGCAAAGGTGCAGGAAGGGTCAAGCTTGCACCAGGCCACACCCCCTTTCTCACCCCTTCCTGCCTTCTCTCCTTCCCTCTGGCCTTTGTCCTTTGCCTTCCTGCCTGCCTTCTTTCCTGCCTTCCTTCGCCTTTCCTTCCTGCCTGTCTGCCTTCATTCCTGCCTTCCTTCTTTCCTGCCTGCCTTCCTTTGCCTTCTTTCCTTCCTGCCTGTCTGCCTTCTTTCCTGCCTTCCTTCCTGTCTGCCTTCTTTCCTGCCTGTCTGCCTTCCTTCCTGTCTGCCTTCCTTCTTTCCTGCCTGTCTTCCTTTGCCTTCTTTCCTTCCTGCCTGTCTGCCTTCTTTCCTGCCTTCCTTCCTGTCTGCCTTCTTTCCTTCTTGCCTTCTTTCCTGCCTGCCTGTCTTCCTTCCTGCCTTCCTTCCTTCCTGCCTGTCTGCCTTCCTTCCTGCCTTCCTTCTTTCCTGCCTGCCTTCCTTCCTTTGCCTTCTTTCCTTCCTGCCTGTCTGCCTTCCTTCCTGCCTTCCTTCTTTCCTGCCTGCCTTCCTTTGCCTTCTTTCCTTCCTGCCTGTCTGCCTTCTTTCCTGCCTTCCTTCCTGTCTGCCTTCTTTCCTTCTTGCCTTCTTTCCTGCCTGCCTGTCTTCCTTCCTGCCTTCCTTCTTTCCTGCCTGCCTTCCTTTGCCTTCTTTCCTTCCTTCCTGCCTGCCTGCCTGCCTTCCTTCCTGCCTGCCTTCCTTTGCCTTCTTTCCTTCCTTCCTGCCTGCCTTCCTTCCTGCCTTCCTTCTTTCCTGCCTGCCTTCCTTTGCCTTCTTTCCTTCCTGCCTGTCTGCCTTCTTTCCTGCCTTCCTTCCTGTCTGCCTTCTTTCCTTCTTGCCTTCTTTCCTGCCTGCCTGTCTTCCTTCCTGCCTTCCTTCTTTCCTGCCTGCCTTCCTTTGCCTTCTTTCCTTCCTGCCTGTCTGCCTTCCTTCTTTCCTGCCTGCCTTCCTTTGCCTTCTTTCCTTCCTGCCTGTCTGCCTTCTTTCCTGCCTTCCTTCTTTCCTGCCTGCCTTCCTTTGCCTTCTTTCCTTCTTTCCTGCCTGCCTTCCTTCCTGCCTGCCTTCTTTTTCCTGCCTTCCTTCACAGAAGCCCAGCGCTTCCATGGCCTCCTCCTTTGCCGGCTCCTCCTCCTCCTGGGTGCAGGCGCCCACCCTCCAGCCTGGCATGTTAAGATGGTGAGCAACAGGCAGGGTGTCCCAGGGCACGTGCAGAGTGCCCCCCTCCCCTCCCTTGCCCTGCCAGGGCATCAAAACAGCAGTGCTTCACTGTTGCTAAAGAACCGCATTTTAGCATCTGTCATGGCGTACAGAGGGCTATCTTTCCCTTACTCAGATCTACTCAGGGATGAAGACAGAATTATACAACAACTGCACAGAGATAAGATGCAAATACAAAGAGAGAATAGTGAACTCCACCAGGCAATGGTCAGGGTTTCAGCAGAAGCCAGAAACCTAGAGAGGTCAAATAATACGAAGGATATACAGATATCGGAATTGATGACCGCTCTGCAACTGGATGGCGAAATTATAAATTCGCAGAAACTGGAACTCAGCTGCATTAAAAGGGAAAATGAATTTCTCAAACAAGAATTGGCAAAGCTGAAACAATACATACGCAATCATCTTCAATTCAATGCTCAGGGTCCACAGCGGATGCTACAAGCAAACCCTCTATGGAATTGAGAGCCACCGCGGCATGCAGGCCACTCCCAGCCTGGCCTGTGCCAACAAGTGCGTCTTCTGCTGGAGTTCTGTTCTATAGCTTTCAGAGGAAGAAGCCGCCGCCGGAGTTCGGGAATCCAGAAACGTTTTCTGTGTTGTGAGCCGTATTACACAAAACCATCTCTTCTTGTTGGGTCTTGGTCTATGACGTTGCTCACTGTGGTGCTTCCCTTGTTGACGTATTACGCACTGCCTCGTACGCCTTCTAATAAATATAATTAATAAAAATTAAAAAAACAGCAGTGCTTCAGAAGTGCTTTTCAGTGCCCCAGGTATAGATCTACTCTCCCAGAAAACAACGTGTCCTATATCATGCACTCAAGAGACAAACATGAAGTGGACTTTGATAAAACGACACACGTTGGTTCGCTCACAACCTTCATGTGTTCAGCATACACAGGTACAAAACTTATCCGCCCAGTTTCTGATCTAGATGGCCGTCTGTCAGGGGTGCTTTGATTGTGCTTTTGCTGCATGAAGGCAGAAGGTCCTTGGACTAGATGTTCTTTAGAGGTCCCTTCCAACTCTACTGTTGTTGTTATTATTATTATGGCTGGATGGCCACCTGCCAGGGGTGCTTTCCCTGTATGAAGCAAGAATGAAGAGGGTTGGACTAAATAACCTTTAGAGCTCCCTTCCACTTCTATTATCATCATCATCCTCTCCGTTGGCACCCCCTTGTTGTGGGGGAGGGACTTGCGTACCCTAATGCAGTTGTGAGCTATGCTGGCGGTGGCATAATAGCCAGTGGTAGGGCCTCCCATGCCAGACAGGTCACAACTGAAGGGTCTGACAAAGAGCGTCAATGGGCAGGATGGGCTCTCTAGCCTTTTGGCAACCATCCTAAGAGAAGGAAAACTCTGATTTCAAACCTGGATAGATGGTGCTCGTCTAACCCTGTAAGGTTAACCACCTAGAGAAGGAAACTCAAACCAAACCTATGACCCGAGGACGTCGCGGCCACCGTCCAAGCTTGCTAGGCCCCGGCAGACCAACCTTTGGTTTATCACTATATTTTATGAATATTCTGGTGCATACTGTAACAAATATTTGGGACTTTTTTCCTGAATATACATATTTAATGATTATTTAAATATTGTTATGAATACTTTTATATTTATTTATTTATTTTTACCCCGCTCTTCCCAACGCGGTTGGTAGGGACGAGATAGGGGGCCTTCTAAAGTTCTGGTGGGGAAAATTTCGGAACTCAAACAAAACTTTTAAAAATTCATGATAAATTGCAGCTCCTAATCGGTTCTGTCATGAAAATCAGCAACGATTGTGGACTTCTCAAAGCAGAGCCACAGTGCTACCAACGAGGGCAAAGTGGACAGAAGCATCGAGACTCATCAAGGGCCCCAGAAGAGGAATGCAACAACACAAACCTATGGGGAAACTCAGGCAACCAACTTGACAGGAGAGAAGGATGGTAGGAACCTCAAAAAGGCAGAGGCAATAGATGGGCCTAAATCCCCAACAGCACACCAACAAAACCGTAGAAAACAGAATAGTGGACATTATAAGGATAGTTGGAATTTGGTCCTTATGCCAAACAAGCTGGTGATTATTAAAGTTCCTAAACCAGGAAATATTTTAAGTTTAGAAGAACAGAAAAAGCATGTGATAGGACTTATGAATAAGGTTCTACCCTGGGGGGGGGGGGGGTGTTTATACACTACGGACATAGACCAGATTGATTACATACAGAATGACTCAATGCATGTTGATGCCATAGTCTCCTTTATTGACCCAAATAAAGCTAAATTTGTTATAAGAGCTAGAGTTTTATTCTTATAACAAGATTTTTGAAGGTCTCCACTCAAAGAGCCCTAGATGGGGGATCGGGGGAACAGCAACCAGCACTCAAGGGGGAAAATGGAAAATTGCTGAACCCCCATAAGGTTCAAGCCACCAGGCCAACAAGTGAAGAAAAAGGTGCCAATGGCCTGGGAAACCTTTTTTTGTAATGAGGAACTGTCCCTGGTAGAGGCATATGCAAATTTGCCAAAAATCGAGCAATGGGCTATCCCAGTGTTTCCCAACCTTTTTTGAGCTGCATCACACTTTTTACATTTGCAAAATCCTGGGGCACACCGCCAACCAAAATGACACAAAACGACACTCTAACACAGTCATACATAGAGTTAATATGTTTTTAAATGTATTTATACACTCAGTGTGAAACCTGGGCCTGTTTTGATGAACTCAACATAGATATCCTGGCAGGAATGGCAGAAAGACACAAACTTCCCACACAGAACTCCCAGAACCAAGAGAAAATACTATAAGAGTTTGGTGGGTATTGACCCTGGGTTTTGGAGTTGTAGTTCACCTATATCCAGAGAGCACTGTGGACTGAAACAATGTTGGAACAGGACCAAACATTGCATGAATACTCAATATGCCCAAATGTGAACACAGATGGAATTTGGGGAAAATAGACCTTGACATTTGGGAGTTACAGTTTCTAGAGTAGGGACCTCGAAAGACCAGCAGTCTCCTTCTCATTTAGGTTGCCGCCTCCCTCCCCGCCAGGCTTGAATTGGGGTCGTGGGGAGCAGGAGCCTCACTCACCACCTGTGCAGCTCCTCGGGGGTCAGCGGGGCGGCCCGGGTGGGCATCTCGGGGCTGGTGAAGCAGGCAGGAAGGTAGGCAGGCAGGGAGCCGGAGGGAGGCCGAGAGCGGTTTCGCGCGCACCAGGGAGGAGGGGGAGGAGCCAGTGCTGGACTGAACCATCCAGCATTACGCCCGGGGGGTGGGAGGCAAGAGGAGGTCTCTACTTGGGGAAAGGGAGACAGGCCTTCCCAGTGCATGGAGAAGGAGAGACCAAGTAAACAACAGGTGGGGAGGGGGGTGTTTGTAATTTTGTGCCTTTATCGAGGTAGGTTTCTTAGGTAGTCAGCACACTAGACTCTCCCCCCTCCCCTCCTGGAGGTTCCAATTTCCCATGGCACACCTGATGATCGCTCACGGCACACTAGTGTGCCCCGGCACACTGGTTGGGAAACACTGGGCTATCCTAGAGAGGTTGGAGGTGCTAAGTAGCCATCTAAGGGAAAACATATGGAAGGGCTATTTTTAAATGAAGCAGGATGCATTAATCCAAAGAAACGGCAAAGAGCAGCTCGGATTAGTGAAAATGGGTTGGAAATGAGATTTTTAGATTTTAGAGTCCGCCATGAGACACCTCCCACTGACCCCAGAGGTGAATGTTGTGAAACCCCAAATTACTAATCCATGTGTTGTTTATGACAATACCTGGGAGGCCCTCATGTGTACGGAAGCAGAGGATAGGGGACAAATTGCAAAAAAAAAAAAGCATGAATGTCAAGCACAAATTGTGGCTTGAAACTGACCCCAATCACACATTTTTTTCAACATACGGTGGCCTCGCCTGGTGTGGCTGGCCGGCATACGGAAGCCTCAGTGGCTCCGTGGCCTGTACTGGAGCCACGGAGGGCTCCGTACGCCAGCCAGCCACACCAGGCGAGGCCCCGGCTTCGGCGAACACAGCAGGCCTTCCACCTCCTTTCAGCTCTTCATCAGGCAGCGCCGCCACAGGGAAATGGATGGCGGAGGAGCTGCCGGATGGAGAGCTAAAAGAAAGAGGAAGGCCTGCTGAGTTCGCCGAAGCCGGGGCCTCATCTGGTGTGGCTGGCTGGCGTACGGAGCCCTCCGTGGCTCCAGTACAAGCCACGGAGTCGCTGAGGCCTCCGTACGCCGGCCAGCCACACCAGGCGAGGCCCCGGCCATTCCTCTTCCTTTTAGCCTCTGGAAGCCGGCCTGCAAAAGCCCAAAAAGGAGGAGGAAGGGCGCGTCCACAGCCCTGCTCTCCCCACCCCCCAGCCACGAAGGTAAGCAGCCCGGGAGGAAAGGGAGAAAGGCAGAAAGGACGGGGGGGAGAGAAAGAGAAAAGGACGGAAGGAAAGAGGTGGGAGAGAAAGAAAGAAAAAAAGGATAGCAGGAAGGAGAGGAGGGAAAGGAAGGAAAGGATAGAAAGATGGAGGGATAGAGGGAAGGAGGGTAGAAAAAAGGAAATGAAGCATAGAACGAAGGATAGATGGATGGAAGGAAGGAGGGGGGAAGAAAGGAAATAAAAAGGAAGGAAAGCAGGAAGGAGGGGAGGGGAAAGGAAGGAAAGGATAGAAGGATGGATGGAAGGAAGGAGGAGAGAAGGAAGGAAAGCAGGAAGGAGGGGAGGGGAAAGGAAGGAAAGGATAGAAGGATGGTGGGAAGGAAGGAAGGAAGGAGGGGAGAAGAGAGGAAGGGAAGAATAGAAGGAAGGATGGATGGAAGGAAGGAGGGGAGAAGGAAGGAAAAGGAAGAAAAGGAGGGGAGGGGAAAGGAAGGAAAGGATAGAAGGATGGAAGGAAGGAGGGGAGAAGAGAGGAAGGAAAAAGGAAGGAAAGGATAGAAGGATGGAAGGACGGAGGGGAGAAGAAAGGAAAGAAAAAGGAAGAAAAGCAGGAAGCAGGGGAGGGAAAAGGAAGGAAAGGATAGAAGGATGGAGGGAAGGAAGGAAGGAGGGCAGAGGAGAGGAAGGGAAGAATAGAAGGAAGGATGGATGGAAGGAAGGAGGGGAGAAGAAAGGAAGGAAAAAGGAAGAAAAGCAGGAAGGAGGGGAGGAGAGGGGAAAGGAAGGAAAGGATAGAAGGATGGATGGAAGGAAGGAGGGGAGAAGAGAGGAAGGGAAGAATAGAAGGACGGGTGGATGGAAGGAAGGAAGGAGGGGAGAAGAAAGGAAGGACAAAGGAAGGAAAGCAGGAAGGGATGGAAGAAAAGAGGGGAAAGAAAGGAAAGGATAGAGGAAGGATGGATGGGAGGGAAGGAAGGAGGGGAGAAAACAGCAAAGAAGGAAGGAAGGTAGGGTGGGGAGGAAGGAAAGGAAGGAAGGAAGGAAGGAAGGAAGGAAGGATATACACATACACACACACATATACATGCACATAAATACACAAATATACATACACACATCTGTACTTACACAAATCTACACATATACATGCATATACATATACAAACACGCATATACATAACTACACACACATACACAATATACATATACACACAAACATAAGCACACACATATACACATACATAAAGACATGCACACATACATGAATGGATGGAACAAAGGAGGGGAGAAGAAAGGAAAGGATAGGAGGAAGGATGGATGGGAGGAAGGAAGGAGGGGAGAAAACAGCAAGAAAATAGGAAGGATAGCAGGAAGCAGGAGAGGGGAAAGGAAGGAAAGGATGGATGGATGGATGGATGGATGGATGGAAGGAAGGAAGGAAGGAAGGAAGGAAGGGAGAAGAAAGGGACACATACACACATACACACACACATGTACACATGCACAGAAATATACAAATATACACATACATACACACATATACACGCATATACTAAGGCTAAGACTCCACGATTTGGCCTAGGGCTGTGATCTTATGTAGCAGACAGGCATCATTGCCGGCTCTAATTGTGGATGCATACATCCAACCATGTTTTAATATGTGCCATGCATTGTTTTTACTGTGTTTTACTGTGTTTTTATTGATTGTAATCATTTTTAACTGGTGTGAGTCGCCCCGAGCCACTTGGAAGGGGCGACCAAGAAATCCAAATAATAAATAATAAATAAATAAATACATATACACAGTCCCCAAGTTACAAACATCCCACAGCAACGCGTGGCCGGGTCAGCTAGTTTACTATAAATCCCCGGAACTACAACTCCCAAAGAAACAAAATCATTTTTAAAAGGGACTAGCTGAACCCGGCACGCGTTGCTGTGCCCTATGTAGGTGATGCGAGAAAGTCAGGGTATGTAAGTTGTGGAAATGATGTGAGCATGTGTGTTATGTGTATATATATGTGTGTGTATGTGTGTTTATAGTTGTATGTGTGTATGTGTGTGTTGATATTTGGGGGGTATGTGTGTTTGTGTTTTGGTATGTGTGTGTGCATGTATTTGTATGTGTATATTTGCGTGTGTATATATGTGTGTGTGTATTTGTGTGTGTGTATATAGTTCTTGGTATGTGTGTATATATGTGTGTGTATTTATCTGTGGGTTTTTTGTGTATGAATACGTGTATATATATGTGTTTGTGTATGTATATGTGTGTGTATGTATGTGTATATATGGAGATGTGCTGATATGTGTGTGTATATATGTGTATGTATTAGTGTGGATGTGTATGTATAGGTGTGTATATATATGTGTTTGTATGTGGTTGTGTATTTATATGTGTTTGTATGTTTGTGTTTATATGTTGTTGTGTATATATGTGTGTGTGTATATGTGTAGAGGAGGAGGCCGAAGAGGAGGCCGAAGGGGGAGCCGCGATCTCCCTCCCCGCGGCCCTCTCCTCGGGCAGCGGAAGAGAGGCGACAGAGGGCTCTCCATCGCCGCCCGCCGCCTCCCTTCCGCTGCCCGAAGAGGAGGCCGCAGGGAGAGAGACGGCGTGGCTCCCCCGTGGCCTCGTCCCCAGGCAGCGGAAGGGAGGCAGCGGGCGGCGGAGGGGAGAGCCCTCTGCCGCCTCTCTTCCGCTGCCCGAGGAAGCCAGGGGAACCGGGCGACCCCTCTCCCTGCGGCTTCCTTCTCGGGTAGCGGAAGAGAGGCGGCAGAGGGCTCTCCGCCGCTGCCGCCGCCTCCCTTCCGCTGGCCGAAGAGGAGGCCGTGGGGAGACGGCGCAGCTCCCCCGGCCCCCTCCCCACGCAGCGGAAGGGAGGCGGGGGGCGGAGGAGGAGAGCCCTCTGCCGCCTCTCTTCCGCTGCCCGAAGAGGAGGTCGAAGGGAAACCGGGCGATCTCTCTCCCAGCGGCCTACTCCCCGGCCAGCGGAAGAGAGGCGGCGGAGGAGAGCGAGAAGGGGGCGGAAGAGCCGGGCATGGCGACGGCAACGGCAGCGTAATGGAGGCTCACCCCTTGCCCCCGCTTCCCTTTGGCTTCTGCTGCCGGGATCTGCTCCCCCGCTGTGTCCTCCCTCGCCGGGTGTACAGTGGCTGCGTGGAGGCGCTGTTCCGGGCTGGCCTGGGAGCGGGTGTAGTGTCCGCCGGCAAGGCCGCCGGATCGCGCCATAGGTTTGTATGGTAATGTTTGTGGGGTGGGTTCTGTCCGATTCCCCCCCCTTTCTCTCTGTGTCACTCCCCCCTCTCTCCCCTCCCCCGTCTCTCTCTGTCTCACTCCCCCCTCTCTCTTCCCCCTCCCCTCTCTCTGTCTCTCTCGGCCAGCGCAGAACGGGAGGCAATGGGCGGTTTTTGGGGGCTGTTTTTGGGGGGGTTGAAAGGTAGGGAGGTGGGATTTTTTGTGCTATGTATGTACCTCGTGGTCTGGGGGAATGTGTTTCGTGGGATTTGTGTTCGTGGGGGCGTATAGTTTGGCCGTGCATAACGGACAACCCACGACCACTCGATTTTTATATATATAGATGGCCACTCCTTGAGTTAGTAGGTCACTTGTGGCCAAATTTGGCGACAATTTGTCCAGCGGATTTGGAGTTATGATGTCACTCAAAACAAACATAGCGTTGATATATCTAGAGGGAGGGAGGGAGGGAGGGAGATTGAGATTGAACACCTTATATGGGATTGGTTTACCCTCCTTAAATTGAAGGACCATGTCACAAAAGGATGTATGTCTAAAAAGAGTATTGCCAACATTAAGTTTGGAAAAGACTTAGGCAGTGTCTCTGGGGTCAGATACCACTGTTCTCTCCAATGTGAATTCTAGGTCTATGTAGATTTCGACTCTCCAAAAAGCTCTTTTCACACGCTATGGGTTTATAGGGTTTCTCCCCAGTATGAGCTCAGTGATGTGAACATTGACCTGAACTGCAGCTGAAGCTTTGTCCATACTCTAAGCCAGTCATTGTCAACCGGTGTGACGCGGCACACCAGTGTGCCGTGCGAGAGCACGTGGTGTGCCAGCCGAACGTCCCCTCCCCGCCTTTCTTCCCCCTCCTGCTGCTGCTTGGAGGAGGAGGCCAAGCGGGCGGAGGCGGATCCGGGCCTACCGGGTGAGTTGGGCTCTGAGGTGTGTGTGTGTGAGAGAGGAGAGGGTTGGAGGAGCGGGAGGGCACCGGGCTGGAGGAGGCTTTTCCGCCTGGCCCCCGTGCCCTTCCGAAGTCGGAAGGACGCGAGAGCCGGGCGAAAAGCTTCCCCCGCGAGCCATCGAGGCCAAATTGGGGACGGGTGAGGGGGCCAGGAGGTGCACTTCCCACGGCAGCAAGGTCCTCGCTGCCTCAGGAGGTCGTACCTGTCCCACGCCCTTCCCAAATTGGGGACGGGTGAGGGGGCCAGGAGGTGCATTTCCCCAGGCAGCGACTTTGAAGTTGCAAGGCCATTAAATGCTAATCAACATGGCCATTTGCAACATTCGCACTTGCCTAAAGCAGGCAAGAGTTCTTTCTTCCACCCTGGACATTATTCCACAGATATTTACACATCACGTGCCTAGTTTCTAACAGCTCACCACCTCTGAGGATGCCTGTCATAGATGTGACTGAAACATCAGGAGAGAATGCTTCTGGAACATGGCCATACAGCCTGAAAACCTCACAGCAACCTGGTGATTCTGACCATGAAAGCCTTTAGCAAAAGCTCTTTGATTTCTGCCAGGATATCTATGTTGTGTTCATTGAAACAGGCCCAGGTTTCACACAGTAACTATATGTATTACTGTGTTAGAGTGTCATTTGTTGCATGTATAGGGTTTCTCCCCAGTGTGAGTCCTTTGATGTTTACGTAGATTTCCATTCTCAGTGAAGCTCTTTCCACACTCCAGGCATGTATAGGGTTTCTCCCCAGTGTGAGTCATTTGATGTGAACGTAGACCTGAACTCTGAGTGAAACTCTTTCCACACTCCAGGCATTCATAGGGTTTCTCCCCAGTGTGAGTCTTTTGATGTGAACGTAGATTTGAACTCTGAGTGAAACTCTTTCCACACTCCAGGCATGTATAGGGTTTCTCCCCAGTGTGAGTCCTTTGATGTGTACGTAGACTTCCATTCTCAGTGAAGCTCTTTCCACACTCCAGGCATTTATAGGGTTTCTCCCCAGTGTGAGTCCTTTGATGTGAACGTAGATTTGAACTCCAAGTGAAACTCTTTCCACACTCCAGGCATTTATAGGGTTTCTCCCCAGTGTGAGTCCTTTGATGTGTACGTAGATTTCCATTCTCAGTGAAGCTCTTTCCACACTCCAGGCATGTATAGGGTTTCTCCCCAGTGTGAGTCTTTTGATGTGAATGTAGATTTGAACTCTTAGCGAAGATCTTTCCACATTCCAGGCATGTATAGGGTTTCTCCCCAGTGTGAGTCCTTTGATGTGAACGTAGATTTGAATTCTGAGTGAAGCTCTGTCCACACTCCAGGCATGTATAGGGTTTCTCCCCAGTGTGAGTCCTTTGATGTGAACGTAGATTTGAACTCTGAGTGAAACTCTTTCCACACTCCAGGCATTTAAAGGGTTTCTCCCCAGTGTGAGTCCTTTGATGTGAACGTAGACTTCCATTCTCAGTGAAGCTCTTTCCACACTCCAGGCATTTAAAGGGTTTCTCCCCAGTGTGAGTCCTTTGATGTGAACGTAGACTTCCATTCTCAGTGAAGCTCTGTCCACACTCCAGGCATTTATAGGGTTTCTCCCCAGTGTGAGTCCTTTGATGTGTGAGATGTGAACTCTCCCAGTGAAGCTCTGTCCACACTCCAGGCATGTATAGGGTTTCTCTCCAGTGTGAGTCCTTTGATGTGAACGTAGACCTGAACTCTGAGTGAAACTCTTTCCACACTCCAGGCATGTATAGGGTTTCTCCCCAGTGTGAATCCTTTGATGTGAACGTAGATTTCCATTCTCAGTGAAGCTCTGTCCACACTCCAGGCATGTATAGGGTTTCTCTCCAGTGTGAGTCTTCTGATGTGAACGTAGACCTGAACTCTGAGCAAAACTCTTTCCACACTCCAGGCATGTATAGGGTTTCTCCCCAGTGTGAGTCCTTTGATGTGAACGTAGATTTCCATTTTCAGTGAAGCTCTTTCCACACTCCAGGCAATTATAGGGTTTATCCGCCATGTCAACAGTAATCAGGGTGTTTAATTGCGTCCCTGTTTAAGGTCTGGAATAAATACAAAGGAAATTTATACACAAAAATTCCAATGTGGAATCCCTAATTGAAGCCTTTCAAATAAAAAATTTACCGAAAGAGAATTGGCCTACATCTAAAGATGTGTTAAAAAAAGAAGACTAATATCTACTTGAAAAAAACAGGACGAATTAACGATCTGGAATATAAATTGGCACCAATATAATCAGTTAAAAATGAGATTCGTAGAAGATAATAAAATAGGATGGGAAGAGACAATTTGGGGGGGGGGGGGCAGGAAAATACTTCTTCAAACTGAAGAAACTGGGTAAATTATATAAATACATATTAACAAATAAATATGATAAAAGTCTAATAAAGGACTATATGAAAAAGTGGAAGCAAAACATTGGATATAATATCCCACTAGAAGAATGGGAGAGAATGTGGAGATCTAAATCAAAATATACATATGCCTATTCTTTAGAAGCAAAGATATTAAAGATGATGTTCAGATGGTATATCACTCCTGCCCAATTAGCAAAAATAGACAAAAACAATTAATCAAATGGCTGGAAATGTCAGAAAAATAAAGGGACTTTCTTCCACCAATGGTGGTCATGTGAGGTGGTGAAAAAAAATTGGAAAACGGTTCACGAAAGACAAGAAATACTCCAAATTAACTTCACTTTAAAACCTGAACTGTACCTTCTAAATATTGCAGAAATAAAAACATGGAAAAGAAACAGAAAAGCGACTATCATTCATCACAACAGCCGCCAGGATCACATTGGCAAGACATTGGAAGACAAAGGAATTACCGAACAAAGAAGAATGGCTCTATCAACTATTAGAAATCGTGGAAATTGACAAATTAATAACTTGATTACGAAATAACTCATCAAAACAATTCAATGAAACATGGAAACCGCTAGTATTTCTTTCTTTCTTTCTTTAAAACATTTCTATACCAATCTTTTCAACCTCCGCAAAGGGACTCAGGCGGTTATATAGTATTATATATAAAAATAGGAAAAATGTCAATTTGAAAGGACTATGGATTTAAAAATTAGAAATGGCAAACAAAGTAAATATCTTTTCCTTTAACTCCCTTAGCTCAACGAGAAGTCAAATTGTTTTTAGTCACCTTTTATGCCTTTATTTATATGTCTATTTATTTACAACGACAACCTATCCCTCAACCTACCCTATGTAACCCCAAGGTTGAAATGGCAATTTGCTGTGTATGTTTAAATACAATGTAAATGTTGATGTCTCCACGTATGTCTACCTTAAGAATCAACAACTTGGAAACATCATCACCAAGGTTGACTTTTGCTGTGTGTATGTTTATGTACTATATGTTGAACGTGTCTCAAAGAGAAACGACAACGCAGAAAGAATCGCAACTTGGAAACAACATCACCCAAGGAGACTTTCTGCTGTGCTTTCAAATAACTGTATTGCCTATCTGGGATTGGCCTTCTTAGTCATCAGTGCGCTTGTAGAAAGCATGGGATGAGTCCTTCCTGAATCTTCGTTCGCGAAGGAAAACCAAGGAGATATGTTGTATATGTATATGTGTGACTATAATAAACATGTTTGTGTTTTTTAAAAAGAGGGTGTTTAATTGCAATACAGACACTTTACTCTTTTTTTCATTCTTATCTGCGAGGTCAAGAGTTCTGCGAGATCATCACCTGGAGAGGATTTCTTCTTCCTATATTATTGGTTTCTTTACTGCCTCCAAGAGGTGGCTCCATAGAATCCTCTTTTACCTGGTTAAGAAAGTAGTGAAAGGGTATTATTATATTATTGATTTATAGCCTGCTTGATCTCCCCTCATGGAAACTCAAAGCAGCTGAACATAAATCATCAACATACAACGTAAAACATAAAAATATGCAGACATTAAAACAGAATTAAATATAAACGGCATATAAAATTCCCAGATAAAAACCATTAAAACATCCTCAAGGTTCAAAACCAAAACATCCCCTGAATTGATCCTTAAAATCTTCTTCCTTAAAAGCCTGCCTGAATTAAAAAAAGGTTTAGCCTGCTGCAGTCAGGAAAACAGCCAGGAGGGGGCCATGGGCTTCCTTGAGGAGGAGTTCAGAGCTGAGGGGCGACACCGAAAGGCCCTCTCTCATTCCCACCAACCAAGCTTGAGGTGGAAGTGGGTCCAAGGGAAGGAAAGGCCTCTCTTGAAGATCTCAGTGACCAGGCGGGCCCATACAAGGCAGTGTTTCTCAACCTAAGGGGTGGGACCCTTGGGGGGCAGCAAGGGGGCTTTCACATATTTCTGATGGTCTTAGGAACCCTTTTGACAGAGAAGGGTGAAGATCTCTCCGCCTGTCCTTCTCTTCCTTTTTGGTGTTTGTGAACTACAACATTCAATGCCGGGAGAATAATTCATATACGCATACACAAACATTAAAAACATTTGTCTCAAAAATTAAAATACAGCATTTAAATCCATCTTGTTCATCTGCGTCTAATCTAATTGGCTTGGTCATCTTTCCTATTGCTGCTTTATCGCCCTGTCCCGAAAGCTTGGTCCCACAGCCAAGTTTTTACCAAGAAGGAGGGGGCCAATCTGATAACGCCAGGAAGGGAGTTCCATAGCTGGGGGGCAATCACCGAGAAGACCCTGTCTCTCGTCCCCACCAAACGCACCTGTGACAATGGCCAGGACGGAGAGCAGGGCTCTTAATCTCCGCGATGGTTCATAGGGGGAGATGCGCTTGGACAGGTAAATTGGGCCGGGGACGTTTAGGCCTTTAGAGGTCAAATCTAGCACTTTGAATTGTGCAAACGGTAGCAAACTGGCAGCCAGTGGAGCTGGCGTAACATGGGAGTTGTATGGTCCCTGTATGCCACCCCAGTTATTAACCTGGCTGCCTCTCGTTGGGACTATTTGATGCTTCCAAGCAGTCTTCAAAGGCAACCCCACGTAGAGAGTGTTGCAGTAGTCTATGTAACAAGAAATTCAATGTGCAGATTTGATAAATATGAAGTTAGTATGATGTGTGGGAGGGAATGGAAGGATGGAAGGATGTGTGGCTGGGGTTAATAATTTTGGAGGCACCAGTAAAATATTAAGGCCTGCCATGACTACCTACCTGCTTGCTGGAACTGTGAACCTGCCAGTGAGAATTGATAAGAACTGTGACAATGGTTCTTTCAAGTTAAGGAAATGCTTGCAACATTCCTCATGTTAACAAGGAAGTCAACACAAGCCTTGTGTTTGTCAACACCAACCAAGAAGATCAACACCGGGAAGTGGCGCAGCTGGCTAAGTGTCAGCTGCATAAGATCTCTCTGACCTGTAGGTCATGAGTTCGAGGCCTGCTCGGGTCAGGGTGGGTGCCTGACCTTAAGTGTAGCCTGCTGTCGACCTTTGCAGCCCGAAAGACAGTTCATTTGTGTCAGGATCAGTGAAGATCAGAGCTGGTGTTGCTCTGATTTCCTGACCTGCCAGCATTTCACTGAATGCCTGGGTTGCCTGCATTGCTCAGCTCATAGATAAGATAAGCTCCAGGTGTTGGCCTGGGATAGCCTTGGGTCACCCCACACCAACATGAGTAGCACGGACTTGCATCTTGCTGACTCAGGAAGGATATGATGAAATATCCTCTGGACATTGGGACTGCTGAGTCAAAGGGGATATGATGCAACCTCTCCTGTACATTGCAAGCCATGGGGGTGGGGCTTTGATATGATGGACAGGTGATGGGGATGTGTTTTGTATATAAGGTGTGTTTGTTCCTTGTGATGCCAGTTCTGGCATCAAAAGTGTTATACCTTTAATAAATCTCGTGGGATCGAGTTGCCGTCTACGCGTGGTCCTTACAGAAAATTGGAGCGTTCTCACAATTTGTCAAGTAGGAGATAAAGGTACCACATAAAGTGGGGAGGCAAATTTTGACTGATTGATGAGCCCATTAAAAACTCCAGGAATCGCTGTAAAGGAATGCGGAAGAACAAGAAGGGAAGCTGGAAAACGCTGAGAGAGGAGTGCATGAGCTCCCCCTGGTGGCCAGAAGTTTGTCACAAGTTTACCAGAAAAATTGCCTCTTTGTTCGTCTATGTTTGTTAATATATGTATACTAGCTGTACCCGGCACGCGCTGCTGTGCCCTATTTTGGAGATGTGAGAAAGTCTGGGTATGTAAGGGTTGGAATTGTTGTTAGTTATGGTGTTGTTGGGGTCATGGCTGTGTTGTTGTGGGTTGTTTTGGTGGGTGGGATGTTGGAGTCCTGTGGAGTTGTTGGTGCGTGGTGTTGCTGGCGTTCTGCAGAGCTTGTGGATATAAAATGTTTTTTGTCTTTCTGTCTGCTGTGTTGATGTAGAGGTTGATACTTGTGTGGGTGGGGTACTTTGGAAGTGAGTGGAGGTACTTGAAATCCCATTATCCATGGTGTGTCCTCCTCTAAACTGCAGTCGGATGGAGTGTGGGTCATGGGGGGCATTGTGTGCCAAGTTTGGTCTTTATCGGTCTTGGTTCTGGGCCACAGTGGTCTGTGGGGAATGATGGGTTTTGAAGTACTACAAATCCCATTATCCATGGAGGTACTTCAAGTCCCATAATCCATGGTCCACCCTCCTCCAAACTGTAGTAGAATGTAGCGTGGGTCATAGGGGCTCTGTGTGCCAAGGTAGGTTACTGTAAATTCAGGCCATACACAATGTCCCATGAGCTGAGGCCTAATAATAATAATAATAATAATAATAACTTTATTTCTTGTGAGTCGCCCTCCACCACTGGTGCTCCGAGCGACTTACATTGTTTAAAAACCACAGGTACAACAGTTAAAAGCACAGGTATAGGTATAGATATAGAGAGCCATGAGAGGCTCAGCTTCCAGACCATCCAGTCAATCCCCAAACGCCCGGCCGAAAAGCCAGGTTTTCAGGTCAGACAGAAATCTGGTAGGGGCCAATGTGGCCCTGAGAGCAGGTGGGAGCATGTTCCAGATCATAGGAGCCACCACAGAGAAGGCTCTCCGTCGAGTCTCTGTCAGCCGGGCCTCTCTCACCCCTGGGATGGCTATACAGTCACCGTTTATAGCACGCACAGGTCTTTCGCTGTGTTGGTCTATCAGCCGGTCGCTCAAATAGGCAGGTCCGATTCTTTGCCGTGCTTTAAAGGTTAGCGCCATGAGTTTGTAGATCACTCTGCACTCTGTGGGCAACCAATGAAGGTCTTTCAAGATTGGTGAGATGTGGTTTCTCGCCGGTGCCCCAGAGATGAGTCTGGCCGCTGCGTTCTGGGCGAGTCTCAACCTCCGAGTCGTGGACAATGGTAGGCCCGCATACAGGGCATTGCAGTAGTCAAGTTGGGAGACCACGGTGGCATGAATCACGGTCTTCAGCGCCTCTGATGGTAGGTAGGGGGCCAACCGACGGGCCCCTGCGAAGGTGGAAGAAGGCACCCTTGGCTGCGGCCAGGATCTGGGCCTCCATCGTCATTCTCTCGTCCAGAATCACTCCCAGGCTCTTCACCGCCGGAGCCGCGGACAGGGGCACGCCTTCAAAGAGTGGTAATGGTGAGTGAGGGGCGGTCGGCCAGGCCAGAGGATCTCCGTTTTTGCCGGGTTGATTTTTAGCCTGTGTGCTCTGAGCCAGCTAGTCACCGCCCTCAGTCCTTGACTAAAGTTTTCCGGCACTGACGACATCCCTGGATCGAGCTTAAACAGCAGCTGTGTGTCGTCGGCGTATTGGTAGCAGCTGAAACCATGGCTCCTTGCAATGCTGGCCAGGGGCTGGACATAGATGTTAAAAAGGGTGGGAGACAAGATAGCACCCTGGGGGACCCCGCACTCCAACTCGCATTTCCTGGAGACCTGGCCCTGCCACTCGACCTGCTGCGAGCGACCCCGCAGGAACGATCCTAGCCAGGTCAGAGCTTTGTCCCGGATCCCAGAAGCAGCCAGGCGGCGGAGTAGCAGGTCATGGTCGACGGTGTCGAAGGCCGCGGTTAGATCTAAGAGGACCAGGACAGCCGAGCCCCTCCATCTACCTGGCGGCGGATGTCGTCTGTGATCGCTACCAAGACAGATTCTACTCCGTGGCCTGCACGAAAACCTGACTGAACGGGTCCAGGCCCCGGACCGGAAAGGAAATCACGCAGCTGGCTTTCCACCGCCCGCTCAGAAGCTTACCCAGGAAGGGCAGATTGGCAACAGGGCGGTAGTTCGCCAGTTCATCGGGGTCAAGGCTCGCCTTTTTCAAGAGGGGCCTAACTCTGGCTTCCTTCAGGGACTCAGGGAAGATGCAAGTATCCAGGGAAAGGTTCACCAGGTCCCTCAGAGCGTCCGATACGGAGTCCATGCAAGACTTAATTAAGTGCGATGGACAAGAGTCCATGGGGCAGGTCGTCGCCCTTGCCACGGTCACCAACCTTTCCACCTCTTCCAGGGTAAGAGGCCTGAATTCGGTGAGGGAGAGCCCGCTGGTCTGAGTTGGGCATCGGGTCCTCTCACTCTCTTCCTCCGGGATGGGCGGGAGGTCACGCCGGAGTGCCATGATTTTACTGATGAAGTACTCTTGGAGGTCTTCTGCAGTTACCACAGAGTTTTTAGGGTCACTCCGTGGGGGCGCTAGAAGGCTCCGGACTACTTTGAAGATCTGTGCTGAACGGGAGCCGGCAGCTGTAATCTGGGCGGCATTGTAGGATTTCTTCGCCTCCTTGATCTCATGTTCATACAGTCAGGAACAGCAAGTTAATGAAGCCTTACTGTCAATTCAGGCCATACACAATGTCCAATGAGCTGAGGCCTAGTCGGGAGAATCAAGTTAATGAAGCCTTACTGTCAATTCAGAGCATAAACAGCATCGCATTAAGTGAGGCCTAGTCAGGGAAATTAAGTTAATGAAGCCTTACTGTCAATTTTGGGCGTGGTCTGTGATTTGTAGGGGAATTTTCTGTGGGAAGTGAATTGGGTGTTTGTGTTTGTGCCTCAGCCCTTTGCCTTATCCTCCTCTGACAGTTTATTATGGGTCGGAATGTTCATGTTGGCTGGCCAGTAGAGGAGTTATGCAAATCCGCCCTTATTGGCAGCCAATCATGTTGTCAGAATGTAGAGGCTGGGAGAGTCATTGGCAGCCCCAGAGGATGCTGGGAGATGTGGTTTTTTTTAAATTGATGTTTTGGGGGCCTTTTAGGTTTTGGGGGGGAAAGTTTCTTTGCTTAAAACCTACCTTGCTTGAGGCCTATTTCTGTTGGCAAGTTTGGTGTCTCTGCGTTGCAAGGTTTCTCTGTTTGGGATGGTCGTTCCATGACAGGAACTCATTTATATATATAGATATGTTAAAAACTGCAGGGATTTTCTGCAATGTATATGTACTGTAATCCGCTCTGAGTCCCCTTCGAGGTGAGAAGAGCAGAATATAAATGAAGTAAATAATAATAATAAATAATATCTGGCCAGGAAACTCAGATGGATCCAGGATGGAAGACGTCTATCATTCATTGACAACTTTGGGGCGACATCAACAGAATATTCCTATAAAAGACTCGGTCTAATAATGCTCCAAGTGTGAAAGGCAGAGACGCTGTTTACCCGCCATGCTCTGCTCCATGGGAAGGAGAGAGAGAGTGTACCTTTGCAAGGGAGCAGTCTGGTCACTTTGGGGCTTCTTTCTCAAGGGAAGAGGAAGAAGTGTGCTTTGGGAGTCTTAGATGTTGTGCAGGGAGCCAGGTTCTGCTGGATGGAAAACAGAGGTCTGGTCCTTGGCATCGTGCTTAGGGAAGAAGTTATGGCGTTATGGAAGTTTTCAAACTGTGCACTGGCTGGAAAGCAGGGCCTGGCCTAACAGGTGCTTCTCCAAGGAGGGAGAAAAAGATGTGGTAATAATATTTGATTGCATGATGATGGATGCATGTACATGTGGTATGAATGTTGAGTGAAAATGTAATTCCCCTTTGTTTGTTTGTTTACCAATGTAATTGTGAATCCAACGTAGTTGCACAGAATCTCTGTGTGTAATGTCATTCTTTGTCTAAATGTTTTCTGTCTCACACTGGAAATTGCAATAAAAAGAACCTATGCTTTAAAGTTACTGAAAAGTCATTCATGACATCTATGCTGGATGTAACGAGAGTGTGGACCACCGTGGCCAAGTCTGACTTCCCAAGGTATGGGCGCAGCTGGCACACAAGTTTTAATTGTGCGAAAGCTCCCCTGGCCACCGCTGTAACCCGGGATTCCAGGTTCAGTGATGAGTCCAGGAGGACCCCCAAGCTGCGAACCTGTGCCTTCAAGGGGAGTGTGTGACCCCATCCAGCACAGGCTGTAACCCTATAGGCAAAGACCAGCCCCCATTTGTTTACAAAACCATCATTATTTTTACCTCAAAGTCTCTTAGACAGCTTGGTCCTTTGTATATAATCTGTTAATTAATGGTGTAACATTAGAAGATGCTGACCATTTCCGCTCCCTTGGCAGCCACCTCTCCACAATGGTCAACATTGACACTCCTGAAATACAACACCCCGAGCTCTGCGTGTACACTATTTTTCGAATGAAACAGAGTGTGTTTGAGGACTGGGATATCCGTAGGGAGACAAAGGTGCTTGTTGATAATGCTACTGTCCTTCCAACCCTGCAATATGCCTGTGAAACATGGGACTATCTACAGACGTCACACGCAACTCCTGGAACGATTCCATCAGTACTGCCTCCAAAAAATCCTGCAAATCTCTTGGGAAGACAGGCGGAGAAATGTCAGTGTGCTGGAAGAAGCAAAGACCACCAGCCTTGAAGTGATGGTCCTCCGTCATTAACTCCGCTGGACCGGCCATATTGTCCGAATGCCTGACCACCGTCTCTCAAAGAAGTGAATAACATAATAATACTTTACTTATATTCCATCTTCTCACCCCAAAGGGGACTCAGGGTAGATCACAGTACATATACAAAGCAAGGAGGTGGTTTGTTTGTTTCAGCTCTTTTTGGTGCCATGGAAGGTTGGGCTGGAGTCCAGGGGTTGCTGTTACTCTATCATCTATGACGAAGAGCCGCCAGGATTTCGTCCTTCCTTTTGGTCGCCCAGCATTTTCTGATCTCTTTATGGCATCGTAAAACACGTCCCCCGCTTTTAGTGGTACCTAATTTCTCGAATCACAGCTAAAGCCGTTTTCCGAATTGCTTAGGTAAACAATGAGCTAGGCTGACAGTTGGCAGCTCACGTCAATCCAGCACTTCAAACTTGCAACCTTTTGGTTGATAGATCTTATAATTGCTGATGATTTACCAGCTGTGCTAAATCTCCGGCCTACTTGCTCTACTCCGAAGTCAAGAACAGAAAACGGAATGTTGGAGGACAGGAAACGAGATTTAAAGAAGGGCTCAAAGCCAACCTTAAAAACTGCAGCACAGACACCGAGAATTGGGAAGCCCTGGCCCTTGAGCGTTCTAGCTGGAGGTCAGCTGTGACCAGCAGTGCTGTAGAATTTGAAGAGGCACAAACGGAGGGTAAAAGAGAGAAACGTGCCAAGAGGAAGGCGCGTCAGGCACACCCCGACCGGGGCCGCCTTCCGTCTGAAAACCGATGCCCTCACTGCGGGAGAACATGCAGGTCAAGATCTGGAAATTATATTAGACAAAGGAGGAAAAGGCTTAATAGCCAGATTATACAAATATATCTTACACTACAACTTGGAAGATAACCATGTGAAGACCTCCATGTTATCGTGGGCAAAAGACCAAGGGAGAAGCATAGGTTTTGACATTTGGGGAAACCTGTGGAACAAAGGTTTTAAATTTACAGTGGCATCCTCAATTAGAGACAATGGATAGGAAATGTCTTATAGATGCTACATAACTCCGCCCCTTCTGGCCAAGATGGACAGCTCACACTCAGGTTTACGTTGGAGGTGCAAAACAAAGAAAGGGACTGTTTTCATGTATGATGGTCCTGAGAACAGGTAAAGGTCTATCGGGAAAGGATAATAAAGGAAACAAGTACAATGATTCACAGCAAAGTAAAGAAAAACCCAGGGATGCGCCTACGAGGGATATTCAAAGATAGATGAGACAACAGAAAAAATGATTTTGCACAACAAAAAGATAAAGGGAAAAAAAATGAAGAATCCAAAACTGGAAGGAGAGGCTGTGGGATTATGCACAGGTGGCCAAGACGTCTAGCAATCTGAAATATGAAAATCACGAAACATTTGAAAGAAACTGGGAGCTGGTCTGAGCAAACTTTGCGGGAGAGTTAAAGAAATGAAAACAAGAGGACTTCATTGATCCAGAAATACAGAGGGATAAGTAAGATGAGCATAAACACGACGTGGATTAGTTCCCTCAGTTATTGCGGGTGTTACGTTCCAGGACCACCCGTGGTAAGGGAAAATCTGCAATGTAGGAATGCTATATATGTACTGCCTCAGCGCGCGAGGCATAGGTCCACCCACTCGTCTTCCCCCCCCTCTCACTCACTCAACCCCTTCGCCTTCTCTTTCCTCTCTTCTTTCCCGATCCGCCCCCCCTCCGCTTGCACACCACGCTTCCCGCTGGCTCCCCTCCCCTCTTTCTCCTCCTCATACTCTTCCCCCTCCTACTTCCGCGCTCACAAGCGCTTACATCTAATCTTCCTCCTCCTTTCCCCCCATGGCTCCTCCCACCCACCTCCCTATCCGGGAAGGAAAGGAAGCAAGCCCTCCTTGCCTTTCTCTTCGCCAGGTGAAGAGAGAGAGCAAAGCTGGAGGTAGGGAGGGCTAAGGAGGGAAAGCGCCTCGGAGAGCAGCGATGGCGTGGCCAGGGCCGGTTTGGGCGCCAATAATAATACTAACAATTTTTAAAACCTTTATTTGTAACCCGTATACATCTCCCCGAAGGGGACTCGGAGTGTCTTACAAGGGGCCGTGCCCGAACAACACATCACAAAATACAAACAACATCAAAAACAATAAACACAATAAAAGCAAGAAACACAATAAAATTAATCTGTGAAAACACAACAGCACTAGTGAATCTAAAACAGAAACTCCAGGGCGGGCCACATGGACATGCCTACCGCATGACATATATCTTACATCATATTTATTATAAACAACGCGAAATGAGTTCACAAAAAGCAAACCACGAAGTAGTGAGGGAACACTGTAGTAAGGTAATACTCCAGAGAGCAGGACCAGGATTCAAAATGACCTCAACAGATCAGAGAGCTAATTGGCCAAAACTAAGAAAATGAATGTCCGCAAGGGGAAATGTAAGATACAGGATGCATGAAGCCTGGCTACGTAACAGAGTTACATGTGAAAGGGATTTTGGAGTCTTTGTGGCCAACACGGTGAACGTGAGCCAACAGTGCGATGCAGCAGCCAAAAGAGCCAGTGGGGTTTGGAGCTGCATCACAAGGAGTGTCCGGATGGAGGGAAGTCCGGGTGCCTCTCTCTCCTGCTTTGGTCAGACCTCTTCACCTGGAATCACACTGGGTCCAGTTCTGGGCCCCACGGTTCAAAAGAGAGATTGCCTTTAAGCTGAAAGGAGAGTAGATGAAGAGGGAGACTAAAAGGATCAAAGCTCTAGAGGAGAGTCTAAAAAGCTGTTTAAGCCTCAGAAGAGAAGGTTGAGAGGAGACATGAAAGCCATATACCAACACATGAAAGGGTTTCCTAAGGAAGAGGGAGGGGGCTTCCTTTTTGCTGCCTCGGAGACGAGGACTCAGTAGAGCCATGGGTTCAAATGACAGGAAAGAAAGGAGATTCCACTGGAACATGAGGAAGAACTCCCTGGCCATAAGGAGCCCTGTTCAGCAGTGGAACTCTCTGCCTCGGATTCCAGTGGAAGCTCCTTCCTTGGAGGCTTTTAAACAGAGGCCCCAGCAACGTAACAAGGAGACAAAGTCAAGCCACCAAAGACCTCAACTCAGACCCAGACATCACCATTCTTCCAGCGGACAAGGGGAATGCCACAGCAATCATGGAAAGAGAACAATACAGAGCCAAGATCAGGCAACTCCTGGATCCCACAATAGACAATGAACTGAAAAACAGATCCAACCACCAAAAGAACCAGAAAAATGAACATTCTGATCAAGCACTCCTCAATCCAGTTCAACATACGCCAACAACTATGCAAACTGGAAGCCCTCCCACTGAGGCTTTATGGACTCCCAAAAGCCCATAAGGACACCAATGACAAGCTGATCAGCTTCGATGTGGCGTCTCTATTTACCAAGGTCCCAGTAGCAGACACCCTTACACTCACCAACCAGAAGTTCCCAGAAGACACCACAGCCCTCTTCCACCATTGCCTCACCACAAGCTCCTTCCAGGAGGACAATGATTCCTATGAGCAGAAAGATGGAGTAGCCACGGGGAGGGAGCCCTCTCAGCCCCGTCAGAGCAAACTTCTACATGGAGCACTTTGAAAAACAGGCCCTGGAAACAGCAACAAAACGCTCACCTCATGGCTCAAACATGTGGATGACCCCTTCACCATTTGGAGCCACGGAGAAGGAGAACCAGACACGTTCCTGAGCCTCCTGAACAGCATCCGCTCAAACATCCAATTCACAATGGAAAAATAAAACGAAGGAAAACTGCCATCTCCCGATGTCCTAGTCATCCGCAAACCAGATCAACAACTGGGTCACAGAGTTTACAGAGAACCTACACACACAGATAGAGACCGACATCAACACTCCAACCATCACCCAAGTCAAAAAAGAAGCACCACGAAAGCCCTGGCAGACCGTGCAAGAGGAACCTGCGAAGCCCACCTCCTCCTCCAAGGGGAACAGGACCCCTCAACTGGGCTTGACAGGGCAACGGAGGCTCCACCACAGGCATCAGAAGAGCTGCAAGACCTAAAGAAAAATTGCCCCTACTCTCTAGAGGCGTATTTTAGGCCTACAAGATGTGGCATCCTGGGGATGGATATAAAAGGCCTCGAATCTCCTAAAGAGAATGGTTAGAAAGGAAGCCGAGGAAAACGAAAAGGTACAGATCCAGCCACACTAAAAGACAAGGAACGGACAATGGACACCAAATACTGGAAAGATTTTGAAGGCTAAGGGAAAAGAGTTTTTTTTTTTAAAAGGACAAAAACTAAAAACAACAGATTGCTTTTATACCAGGGCTGTCCAACTGGCGGCCCCGGGCCGGATCCGGCCCGTAGCCTGTTGGACACGGCCCACCTATGCCCTCAGCCGCCATTTTTATTTTTATTTTTTAAAAATCGATTAAAAAAAAAAAAAAAAAAAAAGGGGAGGGGAGGCGGGGCAGGGAGGAGGAAGAGAGCTAGCTCCTCCTTTTCGGCGCCCCCCCTCCCTACCTAGGGCGGGGGAGCCGCCGAAAAAGGGCAGAAGGCGGCGCCAAGAGCAGCGCGTCACAGGCCTGGCGTGACGCGCTGCTCTTGGCACCGCCTACTCCTCCTTTTCGGCGGCTCCCGGCCTAGGACGGGAGGGGGGCGCCGAAAAGGAGGAGTAGGCGGTGCCAAGGGGCAGCGCGTCACGCCAGGCCTGTGACGCGCTGTCGTTGGCGCCGCCTTCTGCCCTTTTTCGGCACCGAGAGAGGGACGGAGAAGCGATCCAGGCAGGGAGGAGGAGCCAACTCTCTTCCACCTGCCTGGATCGCCCCGCCGCTGCCATTGCGAGGCAGTTTGCAGCGGCGGCGCCGAGAGAGGGACAAGGCGGCGGTACAGGGAGGAGGGGCCAGCTATCTTCCTCCTGCCTGGATCGCCCCTTCTCCCTTTCTCGGCGGCGCCGCTGCGAACTGCCTCGCAACGGCGGCGCCGAGAGAGGACGGAGGGGGCGATCCAGGCAGGAGGAAGACAGCTGGCTCCTCCTCCTGCCTGGATCGCCCCTTCCCCCTTTCTCGGCGGCGCCGCTGCGAACTGCCTCATAACGGCGGCGCCGAGAGAGGGACGGAGGGGGGCGATCCAGGCAGGAGGAAGACAGCTGGCACCACCTCCCTGCCTGGATCGCCCCTACCCCCTAACTCGGCGGCGCCGCTGCGAACTGCCTCATAACGGCGGCGCCGAGAGAGGGACGGGGCGATCCAGGCAGGAGGAAGACAGCTGGCTCCTCCTCCCTGCCTGGATCGCTTCTCCGTCCCTCTCTCGGTGCCGCTGCAAACTGCCTCGCAACGGCGGCGCCGAGAGAGGGACGGAGGGGGCGATACAGGCAGGAGGAAGACAGCTGGCTCCTCCTCCCTGCCTGGATCGCCCCTTCGCCCGGTCTCGGCGGCGCCGCTGCGAACTGCCTCACAACGGCGGCGCCGAGAGAGGGACGGAGAGGGCGATCCAGGCAGGAGGAAGACAGCTGGCTCCACCTCCCTGCCCGGAGCGCCCCTTCCCTTTCACGGCGGCGCCGCTGCGAACTGCCTCGCAACGGCGGCGCCGAGAGAGGGACGAAGGGGGCGATCCAGGCAGGAGGAAGACAGCTGGCTCCTCCTCCTTCGCCCCTCCTTCCCCGCACCGCGGCGCGTTTGCGGGGGAGGAGGAGGGGCGAAGGAGGAGGAAGTCAGCTGGCCCCGCCCCCCCGCCCCGCCCCCGCTATCGGCCCCGCCCCCTGCTCACTGATCACCTGCGGCCCCCCAGGTGATCAGTGACACTTCTTCCGGCCCTTGGACAGCACTGTTTTATACCAAGAGGGTTATGAAGACCCGTCTCTGGAAAAAGAAGGAAAAAGAGCCTAAAAAGAAGACTTGTAAAAAAGAAATGTCCAGCTTAACAAAGAGAGAGACTGTACGAGAAAAACAAGAAGCACCCATGAACAAGGCACTTAGAAGAAAACAAGTTACCCCTATCCCTATCTTTTCTCAGCATCCTTACCCATTACTATCCTTCCCAGATCCCGGACCAAACAACCTCCCTCATCGCCCCTAACCCTTACCCCTTCCTACCCCCCCATCCCTCCCTATACCCTCAATCCGCCCTACCCCAAAACCATCCCCCCCTTTTTTCATCTGTATGTATTCAAAACTTTCAATAAAAATTTAATTTAAAAAAAAAGAAGAAGAGCTGCAAGACGGAGAAGAAGCCACGAGAGTCAAGACCACCCGGAGGAAAAGGGTTCTTCCCAGACATCAAGGGAACCACTGGCCGCAGAGGGAAGTGGATGAGGAAGCACAACATACACAGAGAAGCCCCTGAAATCCACAAGAAGCAGGTGGACAATCCCAACACAAAGGGGGGAAACCATAAAAGCAAACAAAAACTGGCTCCCAGTATTAGAAGATTCCAGAATCACGACAGGAAATAAAGAGCAAAACTCAAAAAGCTGAGGAACTCCAGGCAAGAAACAAACAGGGACAGCTAATGGCCTCCCAACAAAGGATTCCCCCAGGCAGGAACAAGCCAGACCAGGAAAGCTGCAAGGCCGTTCAATGCTAATCAAGGTGGCCAACGCCCACCTCCCTCCCTCCAGGTGTTTGGGACTTCAACTGCGAGAATTCCTCGCAGCCTCAGGCCCCTTCCTTTTTCCCCTCAGCCCGAGCCACTCTTTCTCCCCTTGGGCCGCTTGCGCGCTCTCTCCTCAAGGCCAGGGAGGGGGCCCATGGCTGGCTGGCAGAGGAGTGCCGTGTGCTCTACGTGGGGGCTGCCTTTGAGGAATCCCGGAATCCCAGAGGAGTCGGGAGAGACCCTGGTGGGCCACCCTCCAGCCAAGCCCCATTCTGCCCAGGAGCAGAGGAATCGCCTTCAACGCACCCCGACAGATGGCCACCCCGCCTCTGCTTTGAAGCCTCCACAGAGGGAAGAAGCCTCCCTCCACCACACTCCCTCCCTCCCTCCGGGGAAGGCAGCAGAGAGTTCCACTGCAGAACAGCCCTTCTTACACTCTGGAAGCTCTTTCTCATGAATGAATGAATGAGTTTTATTGTTCTAGTCATATGCCATGACACATTAAGCGCACACACTCAAGGTTCAAGACCACAACACCCCCTGAATTGATCTTTAACATCTTCTTCTTTAAAAGCCTGCCTGAATATAAAAACCTTTAGCCTGCTGCAGTCAGGAAAACAGCCAGGAGGGGGCCATGTGGGCTTCCTTGAGGAGGGAGTTCCAAAGTCGAGGGGCAGACACCGAGAAGGCCCCCTCTCTCATTCCCACCAACCAAGCTTGAGGTGGAAGTGGGACCAAGGGAAGGAAGGGCCTCTCCTGAAGATCTCAGGGACCAGACAGGTCCATACAAGGCAGTGTTTCTCAACCTAGGGGACGGGACCCTTGGGGGGCAGCAAGGGGGCTTTCAGAGGGGTCGACAAAGACCATCACAAAACACGTATTTCTGATGGTCTTAGGAACCCTTTTGACAGAGAAGGCTGGAGATCTCTCCGTCTGTCCTTCTCTTCCTTTTTGGTGTTGGTGAACTACAACTTCCAGAATTCAAAAACAGTCCCGTCCCCCCCAACCCCACCGGTATACAATGTTGGTCATGTAGGTAGTATGCCAAGTTTTGGTGCAAATCCATTGTGGGCTGGGTTCAGTGTGCTTTTTGATTGTAGTTGAACTATAAATCCCAGTACCTACAACTCCCAAATGTCAAGTTCTATTCTCCCCAAACTCTTCCAGTGTTCACATTTGGGTATACGTGTTCCAAGTTTGGTCCAGATCCATCATTGCTTGAGTCCACATTCCTCTCTGGATGTAGGTGAACTACAACTCCAAAACTCAAGGTCAATGCCCACCAAACCCTTCCGGTATTTGCTGTTGGTCATGGGAGTTCTGTGTCCCAAGTGTGATTCATTTCCAGCATTGGTGGAGTTTAGAATGCTCTTTGAGTGATGGTGAACTATAAATCCCAGTAACTACAACTCCCGTGGTGTACAAGGCAATCTCTCAAAACCAATAGCAGTAAATAGAGGGGTACGCCAGGGGTGCATCCTGGCCCCTAATCCTGTTTAATCTATACCTGAACGACCTGGCCACTCATGTCTCACTACCAAATGGACATCCCCCCTAAAATCTCATCCACCAATATACCCCTTTTGCTCTATGCAGATGATGCTGCCCTCATATCCTACACCAAGGTAGGTTTCAAGCGAGTGCTGAGTGCATTCAACCAATACTGTGAGAAAAACCTGCTAAAGATCAACTATAGTAAAACCAAAATTATGATCTTCTCAAATAAGCGGGCCAGGCATAACTGGTACATAGGAAAGAACTTAATAGAACAAGTCTCCAGTTTTAAATATTTAGGGGTTACCTTTCAGGCCACAGCTTCCTGGGGATGCCACCAAAAAATAGCTGTACAAAACGCTCTATCCAGTAGTAAAGCAATAATTCGGTTTTCTATACCAAAGGTGGCCAGTATATCCCAGCTGCAACAAAGGTCTTCCAAGCAAAGGTAACAGCCCAATTACTATATGCAATTCCAGTATGGATCACAGGCTTCACACCTAAAGTAGAACAAGTTCAATCAGGGTTTCTCAGAAAACTATTTGCTGTCCCCAATTGCGTTCCATCTGCGGTCTTAAGATTGGAATCAGGAACAGCCTCTCTCGAATCACCAGCTTGGAGAAGGGCCCTAGGATACTGGATGGAGAGTATGTACAAAGGGCCGGAAGCGGGCTATACATATTTGATTCAAGAAGACCTCTTTAAATCCCACCGAATCAAAGCATTAAATCAGAAACTTAGGCAGATGGGCCTCTCAGAGAACATTCTGAGCAGACTTGAGCATAAAAAGACAATGCAGACCTTAGCAGAACGAATCAGTGACATAGACAAACAGGCCTCAATGACTCTGGCATGCTCCACATGCTCTCCACTAAATTTAGGCCTAACATTTAATCCTTTGGGATGTGCCAAATACTTAGAAAATTTAAATATCCCAAAATTTCATCTTGCTTTCAGTTGGGGCAGATTTAATGCCCTCAAATCAGCCATACTAGAAGGTAGATACAAAGGGACTGATTATGAACACAGAGTTTGCCCTTGCGGGAGGGTAAAATAGAAACTGTAATACATGTACTTTTTATTTGCACAATTTACAGGGACGATAGACTAAGGTTAATATCCCCTCTACTCACCAAATGGCCAGGAAGAACCCTAAATTGGTACTGTACTCATTTACTGTCTGATCTTGACAAAAGGGTGACGGAGCAGGTGGCCAAATTTCTCTTTGCAGCGGCAAAAGCCGCAAGTGCTTCATTAATAACCTGTAAACACTAAGAGTGTAACAAAGAGTACTCAGAACACTTACTATTAATTGGCAATCAGTTCCTGTTTTAAATGATAAAGACAGTCATTCAACCGATAGCGAACTGTGACACTTGTTCTTATTCATCATAACCCAAATGCAATGTTATTAATTTCTTAAATGTTGTATTCTATGGTTCTATTTTCACCTGACTTAGCCGATGGTTTGTTGACCGAAATAAAGGCTACTGACTGACTGACAACTCCCAAACGACAAAGTCAATCCCCCCAACCCCACCGGTATTCAAATTTGGGCCGTGAAGACCATTGCCACCTGGAAACGGATGTCCTCTCTGCAGGAAGCCCAGGTCTGGGCCGTGGCCAGGGAGCATTGGCAGAGTTAAGGCTTGTGCGCCAGCTGCGCCCGTGCCTTGGGAGGCCTGACGTGGCCACGGTGGTCCACGCTCTCTCTGGGGAGACCCTCACAGGGGACGGCCATGGGCTCTACGTGGGGGGGGGTTGGCTTTGAGGAATCCTGGCACCCCAGAGGAGTCGGGGGAGAGACCCCTGGTGGGCCCCCCCTCACCCAAGAACACCCCTTTTTGCCCAGGAGCAGGACACTCGCCTTCAAGGCATCCCGACAGATGGCCACCCCGCCTCTGCTTCAAGGCCTCCACAGAAGGAAGGCGCCTCCCTCCGGGGAAGGCAGCAGCAGAGAGTTCCCCTGCGGAACAGCCCTTTTCTCTGCCAGGAAGTTCAGCAGTGGAACCCCCTTCCTTCCTTCCCTCTCGCTTGAAGACATGGCTCCGTGGCGTCCCGGCCTCTCTCCAGGGGAAAGGCAGGAAGGAAGCCCGCTCTCTCCCCCCATCTCCCCCTCCCCAGGACTTCCTTCCTCTCGCCCAGGGATACCCGGCCACCCTGCCTGTCTCTCCTCCACAGACAGAGAGACACCTCCGAGGATGCTGCTCGTAGATGCAAGAGAAAGGCCAGGAGAGCGTGCTGCTGGGAGGCAGAGCTGGGCCAGGCAGACACGCGGAAGGAGGGAAGGTAGGAAGGGAGGCTCACCCCGCCCCCCAGGGTGGACCCCGGCCTCCAGAGCCTCCCTCCCACAACACCAGGAACGAAGAGGCTTCGGCTCAGGCCCTCAGGCACGTGGGGGGGGGGCTGCCTTTGAGGGATCCTGGCACCCCAGAGGAGTCGGGGGAGAGACCCCTGGTGGGGCCCCCCTCGCCCAGTGCCACCCCTTTCTGCCCAGGAGCAGGACAATCGCCTTCAAGGCACCCCGACAGATGGCCACCCCGCCTCTGCTTCAAGGCCTCCACAGAAGGAAGGCGCCTCCCTCCGGGGAAGGCAGCAGCAGAGAGTTCCCCTGCGGAACAGCCCTTTTCTCTGCCAGGAAGTTCAGCAGTGGAACCCCCTTCCTTCCTTCCCTCTCGCTTGAAGACATGGCTCCGTGGCGTCCCGGCCTCTCTCTCCAGGGAAAGGCAGGAAGGAAGCCCGCTCTCTCCCCCCATCTCCCCCTCCCCAGGACTTCCTTCCTCTCGCCCAGGGATACCCGGCCACCCTGCCTGTCTCTCCTCCACAGACAGAGAGACACCTCCGAGGATGCTGCTCGTAGATGCAAGAGAAAGGCCAGGAGAGCGTGCTGCTGGGAGGCAGAGCTGGGCCAGGCAGACACGCGGAAGGAGGGAAGGTAGGAAGGGAGGCTCACCCCGCCCCCCAGGGTGGACCCTCAGGCCTCCAGAGCCTCCCTCCCACAACACCAGGAACCAAGAGGCTTCGGCTCAGGCCCTCAGGCTCGTGGGGGCTGCCTTTGAGGGATCCTGGCACCCCAGAGGAGTCGGGGGAGAGACCCCTGGTGGGGCCCCCTCCCCCAGTGACACCCCATTCTGCCCAGGAGCAGGACAGTGCCTTCAAGGCACCCCGACAGATGGCCACCCCGCCTCTGCTTCAAGGCCTCCACAGAAGGAAGGCGCCTCCCTCCAGGCAAGGCAGCAGAGAGTTCCCCTGCGGAACAGGCCTTCTCTCAGCCAGGAAGTTCCTCCTCGTGGTGTTCAGCAGTGGAACCCCCTTCCTTCCTTTCCTGTCGCTTGAAGCCTGAAGCCATGGTCTCTCTCCAGGGAAAGGCAGGAAGGAAGCCCGCTCCCTCCTCCTCCTCCCTAGGCCACCGTGTCTATATCTCCTCCACAGAGAGAGAGAGAAAGCCAACAGACCTCGCCACCTCCGAGGATGCTGCTCGTAGATGCAGGAAGAACGCCAGGAGAGCGTGCTGCTGGAAGGAAGGGCTGGGCCAGGCAGACACGCTGAAGGAAGACCCCCCCCCGCCCCCAGGGAGGACCCCGGCCTTCAGAGCCTCCCTCCCACACCACGAGGAACAGAGAGGCTTCGGCTCAGGCCCTCCCTCCACCCGCCTCCGTTTGGGACTCCAACTCCCAGAACCCCTCGCGGCCTCAGCCCCCCCTCCTTTCCCCCCTCAGCCGCACAAGGAGGCTGCTGCGAGGAATTCTGGGAGTTGTAGTCCCAAGCACCTGAAGGGAGGGAAGGAAGGCCCGCTCCGTCTCTCTCTCCTCAAGGCCACGGAGCTTGCTCTCTCCTCAAGGCCACGGAGAGAGGCCGCGGCGCCTCTTCCTCGGCCCCAAAGAAGCAGGCCGCTCCGCCCTCTCCTACCTCCTCCTTCCTTCCTCCCTCTCCGCTCGCCTCAGCCGTCCCCCTCTCGCCCTCGGACACAATGGCGGCGGCGACGGCGTTTGCGGCCAAGGGCGGGGCTCCGGTGACGTCACTCCCTCCCCTCCCTCCGAAGAGGAGCAGGCCAATGGAAAGCCAAGGGGCGGGGCCTCCGCGCTCCTGATTGGCCGCCCGCGAGGTTACCGTGTTTCCCGAAAGTAAGACAGCGTCTTACTTTCTTTTGAACCCCAAATCCCCCCCTCGGCTTACTTTCGGGTACGGCACATTACCGTACCCGAAAGTAAGCCTTTCCCTTGGCCGCCTCCTCCTCCGCCTCCTCCGCCCGCTGCTTCCTCCCCCCGCCTCAGTCCCCCGCCGCCACTTGCCGCTGCCGCCGCCTCCCTCCGCCTCGGTGCCGCTTGCCTCGGTTCCGCTTGCCTCCGCCGCTTGCCTCCGCCGCCGCTGGCACCGCCTCCATAGCGCGGCCCACGCCTCGCCAGGCGCGGCTGCGCCGGCGCACTCAGGCCTTCTGCCCATGCGCGAATGTCTGCGCATGGGCGAAGGAGCGAGCGCGTCTGGCGCAGGCGCTGGCGACGCAGGCGCGCTGACGCGCGCCGGGCGCGCTCAGGCCTTCTGCCCATGCGCAGACATTCGCGCATGGGCAGAAGGCCTGAGCGCCCGGCGCCGCGTCAGCGCGCCTGCGCCAGACGCTCAGTACCTTCGCCCATGCGCAGACATTCGCGCATGGGCAGAAGGCCTGAGTGTGCCCGGCGCAGCCGCGCCTGGCGCCTGGGCCGCTGGAGGCGGCGGTGCCAAGCGCGGCGGAGGCAAGTGGCGGCGGAGGCAAGCGGAACCGAGGGCAAGCGGAACCGAGGCAAGCGGCACCGAGGCGGAGGGAGGCGCGGCAGCGGCAAGTGGCGGCGGGGAGCCGGCGGTGGGGAGGCGGCACCGAGGCGGAGGGAGGCGGCGGCAGCGGCAAGTGGCGGCGGGGGAGGCGGCGGCGGGGGAGGCGGCACCGAGGCGGAGGGAGGCGCGGCAGCGGCAAGTGGCGGCGGGGGAGGCGGCGGCGGGGGAGGCGGCGGCGGCAAGCAGCAGCGGCGGAGGCAAGCGGCGGCGGGGGAAGCGGAGGAGGAGGAGGCGGCGGAGGAGGCGGGACCGGGAGGAGGCGGGACTGAGTGACGCGCGGCCGGGGTACGGCTTACATTCGGGTACGGCTTACATTAGCCGACCCCTGACACCCGATACGTCTTACAATCGGGGTGTCATACTTTCGGGGAAACACGGTAGTTGCCGCCAGCCGCCCTCGGCCCGGCCCCGCCCCTCCGCCGGGCTCATTTGCATGCTTAAAGGGACAGCGGCCCATTCAGGGAATCCTAGGAGTTGGGAGAGGCCCCCTCCTCGTCCGCCCCCCCCCGGCCCAAGCCCAAGGCCATTCCTTCGCCCAAAGGGGACGCTGGCCTCCTGCCCTTCGCCCGGATTTCAGGCCCAGGAATCACAACCCAGGGGGAGACAGGCCCCCCTCTCTCTCTGTCTGAAGGGAAGGGTGTGTGTGTGTGAATAATCCTTGGTTGGGAGGGGTGAGCTGGCCCCGGTTGTTTCCTGTCTGGGATTCCCCTGTTTGTTGACTGTTGCTCTTTATTGACTGTCCTGATTTGAGAGGGTTTTTTAAAAACAGCACTCCCCAGATTTTGTCCATTTTCATGGTTTCCTCCTTTCTGATGAATGCCAGCACCTCCCTCCGAACAAAGGATTCCCTTGCTCAGGCAGCAACCAGCCAGGCTCTGAAGCTGCAAGGGCATTCAGTGCTAATCAAGGTGGCTGATGACCACATCCCCCCCCCCCCTGCCTCCAACAGGCAACAGTTCTTTCTTTCTTTCTCCGCCCTGGGCCTCATTCCACACACAGGTCAAGGTCTTCCCTCCGACAGGAAGTCCAGTCGTGTCCGGCTGAGGGACTCTGGCACTCATCCCCATTTCTTAGCAGAGCCGATATTGTCCGTAGTCACCCCCAAGGTCATGTGCCCAGTGGCAGGACTGGCCAGAGCAGTACCTATTGATCTACTCACATGTTTCCAAACTGCTAGGTTGGCAGAAGCTGGGGCTGGCAGCGGGAGCTCACTCTGCTCCCCGGATTCAAGGTCAACGTCTTCTATCAAAATATTCCATCATGTCAATAATAATAATTCTTATATTATCTCTTCAACTACGCTTGGGAAGAAAACCTCCCACCCACTCATTCAGGAATTCCTTTATCCTTGTTGCTACAACGTTTGGAAGTATTTTACAGTCAGTGTTCAGAAAAGAGATGGGCCTGTAATTACATGTCTGTTTTCTCTGTCTGCTCTTTACCTGTCACAATTATTTCCGCTGATCTCAAAGTTTCTGGAATTCCTTGATTTTGGAGGATTCCCTTCATTACTTTCCTAAAGAGAGGCCTAAATCCATGTTTCGAAGATGTATAATAACCTGCCGTGAACCCACCTGGGCCTTGTTGGAATCCGTACTATTGATAGTTGTTACAACCTCTTCTCCCATAATTTCTTTGTTGAGTTTCTCCCTTTGGAGTTCAGAGATTTTTGGCAGTTTGAAGCTGCCAATATATTTCGAAACCTCTTCCTTTAATATTTGATCTTTTGCGCATAACTGTCCGAAAAAGCCTTTGAATTCTCCCGCAATTTCCTTCTCCATTGTGACTGACAGATCCCCCCTTTTGATCCCCAAAATGTGTTGCCATAGTTTCCTTTGACGGACTTCTCTCGAGACCCATTGGCCAGGTTTGTTTGCATTTTCAGAATGTTGTTTTAAGAACTTAATTAGTCACGTTTCTATACCGCCCCTCTCAGCCCGAAGGCAACTCGGGACGGTTTACAGAGGCAGTCTCTGCCCTCAATACAACACAAGCAACAAGGCAACCCCCCCAAAAAAACCCATATAACAAATTAACAATTAAAAACATACAATTACAGTCTCAGCGTCATGTTGAAATCAGTTTCCATCGCATCGTCATCATTCCATATATCTAATTAAGCCTTATATTTCATCAGCAAATGCCTGCTCAAACAGCCAGGTCTTGACTTTCTTGCGAAACGTCAGGAGGGAGGGGGCCGATCTGATGTCTTTAGGGAGGGCGTTCCAAAGCCAAGGAGCCACCACTGAAAAGACCCTGTTTCTCGTCCCTGCCAGTCGCGCCTGCGAAGAAGGCGGGACCGAGAGCAGGGCCTCTCCAGACGATCTTAAAACATCTCGATGGTTCATAGGTGAGATTTGCATTCGGACAGGTAAGTTGGACCCGAACCGTTTAGGGCTTTAAAGGCTAAAGCCAGCACTTTGAATTGTGCCCGGGAGCAAACTGGCAGCCAGTGGAGCTGGCACAACAGGGGAGTTGTGCGCTCTCCGAATGCCGCTCCTGTTATCAACCTGGCTGCTGTCCGTTGGACTAGTTGCAGCTTCCGAACTGTCTTCAAAGGCAATCGCACGTAGAGAGCATTGCAGTAATCTATACGGGATGTAACCAGAGCGTGGACCACCGTGTCTTAACAACTTAAGTTGTTCAGCTTGATTTTCTAATTCTATATGGCGTTTTTTCACGTGTCGGCGGTAGCTGGGAGGGCATTCGCACAATTAAAACTTGTGTGCCAGCTGCGACCATACCTCGCGAAGCCTGGCTTGACCACGGTGGTCCACGCCTTAGTTACCTCTACACTGGACTATTGGAATGCACTCTATGTGGGGCTTCCCTTGAAGACGGCCAGGATTTTAGCTCTTTCTTGAAGGCTGCTAGGGAAGGGGCTTGTCTGATCTCCCCAGGTAGTGAGTTCCAAAGGCAGGGGGCCACAGCGGAGGAGGCCCTCTCCCTCGTACCCACAAGTCGAGCCTGTGATAGAGGAAGGGGTGAAAGAAAGGCCTCTCCGGAAAACATCGTGTAGGTTTGTGGTAGGAGAGGCAGTCACGAAGGGAGGAGGGTCCCAAACTGTTTACCTTGTACCTTGAATTGGGACCGGAAGATGAATGGCGGCCAATGCAGCTCCTTGAACAGGGGGGTTGAGCGCTCCCTGTAGTATTTGACAAATCCGTCTTGACTATTAGCGATGGAGGCAGGGAAGCGGAGTGGCAGGGGTCGTTGTGATTCCCTCCCCCTGGACCAGGCTCCCCATCGCACAGTCAACAGCATTCAAGTGTATTGACCCAGAGGTGGAGTGGGTGAAGGATTAGGGTTAATCCAACCCCAAATAGGGAAACACGTCATCCAGGAATACCTGGCCGCTCTAAACGAGTTCAAGCCCCCTTTCAGGGCCAGATCAACGACACCCAAGAGTATTAAAGGAACGAGCAGAAGTTATTTTGGACCCACTGGCCATCACCTTGGAAAGTTCTTGGAGAACGGGACAAGTCCCAGCAGGTTGGAGGAGGGCCAATGTGCTCCCAATCTTCATGAAGGGAAAAAAGGATGACCCAAACAATTATCGTCCGGTCATTCTTACGTCGGTACCAGGCAAGATCCTGGAAAGTATCTGTAATGATGTTGATTATTTGTGTGTAAATGTTGTGTGACATGTGTTAAAATGTATGTTGTTTTGAATGTTCTATGGTTTGTTTCTGTGGGTGAAACAGAAGGGAGGCATGGCAGAAGCTTAGAAGAGCTGTCGCCATGGCAACCAGGGCTAGAGGCTAGTAGAATGTTCAGGTTTGAATTCTACAGTTGGAAAAGAGCGGGAAGCCAACTGCCAAATGAGAGGGGGAGGAGTTATGTTCTAGTTTAGAGTGTCCTAAGGACTGAAAGAGAACGGTCCAGTGTTAGTGTGTGTCTTAAGGTCTGCTAGTGAGCAGTCCAGTTAAAGGGTATAGAGACCCTAGTTAAAGTTGCAGGGGTTTATAGAGGTTTAGTGGAAACCCTATAATAGGTCCCCATTGTGTTATGTAACAGAAAAGTTGTGCCTCTAAGGAAGTTTGAAACCAACCAAGATTGTACCCATTTGTGTCAAAATAAATTGTTTGCATCTTAAAAGGAAAACACCTCTCCTGATTCTTTTACTGGTGGTGGCCCTCAAAGTCAGTGGTCAGCCGGATAAATGGTGGCAGCGTGGTCAAGTGGTCACTGAGAAGTTTTAAAACTCCAGTCAGTTAAATGGTGAAGGGGTGAGACAGTACCCTGCCAATAAACGTGAAGTTGCTGAGGTAACTTCGAGGTTTCCTTGGATTGGAGGTCAGCAGTTGGATATAGAAAGATTGTCCAGTCTGAGGCCGGTCAACAAGGAGTGGAGTGGTCACATATTGGCGGCAGCGGTGGGATCTTTAAAAGAGGGTCCACCCTGTCCAGCCGGTTGATTTGAACGTAGCTTCACCACATATTGGCGGCAGAGCGGTGGGATCGTGTAAGAAAACTGATCCAGTGCGAAAGCAAGGCTACCAGAGGAATTTGTTTAATTTCTCAGTTTACTGACCAAAGTCGTGTGGTAGTAGGAACTTTAATAGTTTAGTTTAAAGTTCTGAGGTAAAAGTTCGGCAAAATGACCACCAGGAGACAAACGAGGGCTTTGGAGGAAGCAGGGCAGCCTGAGGTTCTGCAGGAAGGAGAAGACTCTGAAATTTCAGAATCAGAGTCAAGTAAAATGTCTGGAGAATACCGGTTTAGGCTTGAGGTGATGAAACTTGAGAAGCAAAGAGAAGAGAAAGAAAAGGAGAGAGAGATGCGAAGAGAAAGAGAAGAAAAGGAGAGAGAGATGCAAAGAGAAAGAGAAGAGAAGGAAAGAGAAGAGAGAGAAAGGAGAGAGAGTTGCAAAGAGAAATAGCCAGGTTGGAGTCTGAGAGAGGGAATGCCTCTCAGCGTGCCAGGCCAGTTCAAGAGGTGCAGGCAGAAGGTTCTATAGACCAACTCCTGAGGAGATTCCCGAAGTATGTAAAAGGGGATAGTGTGGAGAAATTTTTGGTTTCTTTTGAAAGATGTTGCTATGATTTTGAAATTGAAGAGGAGAGATGGATGACATATTTACGACCACAGATCTGCGGACAGTTGCTGGAGATTTATAGCGATATGGCAGAACAGGACCACAAGGTTTACCAGAAGTTTAAACAACAGGTCCAACAGAAGCTTCAGTTGACGCCAGAACATTACAGAGTTAAGTTCAGGTCCTTGAAAAAGGAGAAAACCGAAAGTTTCTGTCAGCTAGCATCAAAGCAAAGCCAGTATTTCGATAGTTGGTTAAAAGGTGCTCAAATTACCAGTTTTCAGCAACTTAAGGATCTGATGATCCTGGAACAGTTTTACATATGAAAGCACAATGTTATCTACATAGCAAGGAAAAATCTTCCTTATGTATAACTCCAATATTAGAAAAGAGTTTTGAGAAGGGGCTTGAGTCTAATAAAGGAAAGAGTTCTTCGGAACCAATGCAAGTACATAATCCCTTAGAAAAACAATGCCTTTTTGTTATGTTGGACACAGATAGAGATGACTACTTTGAACCACTTCAAGTAGGTCAAAACGAAATACCGGGAAGGAAGGTCAATACATACCAATTTCTCAAATAATGCAAATATAAACGGCTACATGCCAGTGGTCAAATCGCGGACAAGTACAGGAGTGAAAGTAAATCATTTATAGGTGGTACAAAAGCGTGAGTACGCTTTGGGGAAACGCTCCCCGCACATGAATGTTACTACTTGTATTTACACTGTACCGTGATTTGCTAGTTGTATATTTGCATATTGCAATTTATGGTTAAATACAACAGCACTGTTATTTCAAGTTGATTGCTCCTCATTACTTTGACTGTTATCAGTGAACTCCCTTTTCCATTACTCACACGGAGGAATCACAGTCAGGAGGATGAGTCTGTCTAAAAATGGTATGACCCAATGACGCAGTGAGATCAAAGTGAAAGGAGTCCCAAGCGGTCTGCGTTCGTAAACAAGCCTCTCCGCGTTTCGTGGAGTAGGAGGCAAGGTGGGCTGTAATGGGTGTCAGCCAAGCGGACGGGGGACAAATTGCAAGTAATCCTGGAAAATCCAAGGCAACCGCATGGTTGTAAACAAAGCTCCCACGCCGCGACGCCGGAGGGAGATAGCCTACGGCAGGAGCTCTCTCCGATACCGGTTAACGGGCCGTTTCGTCTCTCAGAGACTTCCTTAGGGCTCTGTTAATGGGATTTCCGTCCACTGGGATGGTCCGTCCTCCATGATGAATGTGATTTCACACAAGATCTTGTACTCTTGAGGACGACACTTTATTGTGTACCAGAGCCCTGAGGAAGAATAATGTGTAGAACTATGTGTTGAACTTAATGTGTAGAACTTAATGTGCTGTACTGATTGTGATGCTCTCAATGTGTGGAACGTATCAATGAACATATTTAATGTGAAGAACGAACTCAATTCATTCTATTCAATACCCCTGTATTTTCAGAGTACTGTACAGTATACAGTGTTGCCCTCTGTATTTGCTTAGAAGTATAAATCCCAGCAGCTATAACTCCCAAATGAGAAGGGCTATTTTCTCCAAACTCCACCAGTGTTCAAATTTGGGCATATTGAGTATTAGTGCCAAGTTTCATCCAAATCCATGGTTGTTTGGGTTCAGAGTGCTCTCCAAATGTAGGTGAACTACACCTCCCCATAATCACTGAGGATTTCCCCCAAAGCCCTCCAGTATTTTCTGTTGGTCATGGGAGTTTGTGTGTCACGTTTGGCTCAATACCATTGTTGGTGGAGTTCAAAAAGCTCTTTGATTGTAGGTGAACTATAAATCCCAGCAGCTGCAACTCCCAAATTTATTTATTTAATTTATTTTATTGTTTTGATTTATATACCGCCCTTTCCAAAAGGCTCAGGATGGTTTACAGGATGTTAATATAATATCCCCAAAAAGAGATATAAGGACTCCCTGAAACAACATCTCAGGCTCGGCCAGATTGATCACCAACAATGGTCCACCCTGGCCTCACATCGGGAGGCATGGAGACACACTATCCACAATGCTGCGGCCTCTTTCGAGAAGACACGCCGAAAGGGTCTCGAAGAGAAACCACAACGCAGAAAGAACTGCAACTTGGAAACAACATCAGCCAAGGAGACTTTCTGCTATGCTTTCTGCAACCGAACTTGCCTATCTCAGATTGGCCTTTTTAGTTATCAACGCGCTTGTAAAAAGCATGGGATGAGTCCTTCCTAGTAATCTTTGTTCACGAAGTAATGCCGAGAGAATATAATATCAATAAATCAGCACTAAAAACAATAAAACACCAAAACGGAGACAATGCTACTTTCAGCATACGAATGAATGACCATTTACGAATTAAATGCCTGCCCGAAAAGAGCAGTCTTTGCTAGCCTTCCAAAAGGCAGGCAGCTCATTTATCGCTCGAACTTCAGCCGGCAAGGCATTCCACAGGCTCGGCGCCACGACAGAAAAGGCCCTCTGCCTGGTCGATGACAGATGGATAGACCGGATAACAGACTGGATAACAGACCGGATAGACCGGACTTTTAACAGGTTTTGGTCCTGTTAAACTGGACCAAAATACTGGTGGGGTTGGGGGGATGGCAAAATCAATCCCCCAACCCCACCAGTATTCAAATTTGGGCATAATGAGTATATGTGCCAAATTTGGTCCAGATCCAGGGTTGTTTGGTTTCAGAGTGCTCTCCAAATGTAAGTGAACTACATCTCTCCTAAATCACTGTCAATTCCTCCCAAACCCCTCCAGTATATTCTGTTGGTCATGGGGGTTCCGTGTGCCAAGTTTGGTCCAGGTCTGTCATTCATGGGGTCTCGGCTGTGGAAGTCAAAGCTGGTTCGCGATTTTGGTCTGGAGTGCCATCAGTACGCTGATGACACCCAACTGGTGCTGAGAATGGATTGCAGACCGGACACCGAACCCGATTGTTTCCATCAATGCCTTGAAGCTGTGACTGGATGGCTGCATGCCAGCCGGTTGAAGGTGAATCCATCAAAGGCGAAGATCCTATGGCTGGGTCGCCCTGGGTTGGGTGGGTGCCAGCTGCCTACCCTGAATGGCGAGCTTCTCAGCCCGTCGTCTTCAGTAAAAAGCCTGGGGGTCCAATTGGACCCGCTCCTATCGATGGAGATGCAAATCTCCACGGTATGCAGGACCGCATTTTTCCATCTACGACAAGCTAGGCGGCTGGCTCCCTACTTGCCCAGGAACGACCTGGCTACGGTGATTCAGGCGACGGTCATCTCGAGACTGGACTACTGCAACGCTCTCTACACTGGCCTTCCTTTGTCAGCAATCCAGAAACTCAAGCTGGTGCAGAATGCTGCTGCTCGACTGCTGGTGGGAGCATCTGCACGAGAGCACATTACACGTATTCTGCGGCAACTGCACTGGCTACCAATAGAATACCGGATTGTTTTCATGGAGCTGGTATTGACCTTTAAGGCCTTGTATGGTCTAGGGCCGGTGTACCTGAGGGACTGCCTTACCCCCATACGTTCTCCCGATATCACTGCGCTCGGAAGAGCAAAATCTTGTAGTAGTTCCATCTATCCACTCCTGCCGTCTGGTTGTTGACAGATCGAGAGCCTTTTCCGTAGCAGCGCAGTCGCTATGGAACTCAATGCCAGATGAAGTCCGTGCCATCAAGGAACAGGCCCCGTTTCGGAGAGCCTGCAAGACAACACTTTTTAGGCATGCCTTTAATCTAAATGGCTCTTGTTAAAGTTGTCCAAGTCCTTGAGTTTGTTTTGTTTTTATGCTCTGTTTTATCTCTCTCTCTCTCTCGGCATTACTTCACGAACGAAGATTCAGGAAGGACTCATCCCACGCTTTTTACAAGCGCGCTGATGACTAAAAAGGCCAATCTGAGATAGGCAAGTTCGGTTGCAGAAAGCACAGCAGAAAGTCTCCTTGGGTGATGTTGTTTCCAAGTTGCGGTTCTTTCAGCGTTGTCGTTTCTCTTCGAGACTCATTCGGCATGTCTTCTCGAAAGAGGCCGCAGCATTGTGGATAGTGCATCTCTATGCCTCCCGATGTGAGGCCAGGGTGGACCATTGTTGGTGATCAATCTGGCCGAGACTGAGATGTTGTTTCAGGGAGTCCTTATATCTCTTTTTGGGGATATTATATTAACATCCTGTAAACCATCCTGAGCCTTTTGGAAAGGGCGGTATATAAATCAAAACAATAAAATAAATTAAATAAATAAATTTGGGAGTTGCAGCTGCTGGGATTTATAGTTCACCTACAATCAAAGAGCTTTTTGAACTCCACCAACAATGGTATTGAGCCAAACGTGACACACAAACTCCCATGACCAACAGAAAATACTGGAGGGCTTTGGGGGAAATCCTCAGTGATTTAGGGGAGGTGTAGTTCACCTACATTTGGAGAGCACTCTGAACCCAAACAACCATGGATTTGGATGAAACTTGGCACTAATACTCAATATGTTTGTTCTGCACAAAACTCTAGCAGAAGGCGTCCATTATCATTACAGTTTCCAACACCGTGCTTGCCTAATACACCTTTCCAGGCTTCAGAGTTTCTTCCTACTCTGGCATTGAATTCACCAAGGATAATGATTTTATCTTCTGCAGGGACCTTTTGTATGAGGTGGCGCAGGTCTGAGTAGAATTGGTCTTTCTCCACAGGGTCAGCTTGCATAGTTGGGGCACATATACTGAAGAGAACAGCGTGTGGGAGGCGTAAGGAGATCATGCGGTCAGAGTGACCTGTCGGCAACGTCTCGAGTTTAGAGGCGATGGAAGTTTTAATCATGAAGCCTACTCCTGGAAGATGTTTCTCCGTTTTGGGTTTGCCAGACCCGTAGAGTGTGTAGCCGGCACCGTGTTCTTTAAAGCTGCCTTCCTCATGGAGACGAACTTCACTAAGAGCAGCGAAGTCAATGTTAAGCCGTGATAGTTCGTGGGCTATTAGAGCAGAACGACGCTCAGTACGTCCACTATCTGCAGAATCTTGCATGGTTCTGATGTTCCAGCATGCCAGTGTCAGTCTATTTGCACCTTTGCAGGCAGGTGTTGGCCTTTGTTTCTTTGTCTTTGTTCCACCACATCGGAAGATGCCCGTTGACCGTGGCTAGCCAACCAGGTAGACGGGGATGAGCTTTCGTTAGGCCACCTTTCTAGGCCCCTCTCACTATGGAGCAAGCAGTGCTCTCCTTAAAAAGGCTGCTTGGTCGTTCAGGATGCTGCCGAACAAGACTGTCATCTCCGGGTCAGTCGCAGCGACCAAAGTCCTGAACCGCCTGCATGCAGGGGTTGGGTTTCTGCGGCTTCAGTGCATCTTTACACCTGCCGTTTCGTCCCTCGCCTATCGCTACAGGGTTTTGGAAGTTGGATGTGTCCTTCGAGCCTGTGCAATGGATTTTTCTGGTGGGCGCAGCGTGCACAGAACTGGCCTCACCTTTAAACCAAAGGTTCGTCTGCCGGGGCCTAGCAAGCTTGGACGGTGGCAGCGAGGTCCTCAGGCCGTAGGTTTGGTTCGGGTTTCCTTCTCTTAGATGGTTGACCTTACAGGGTTAGACGAGCACCATCTGCCCGGGTTTGAAATCAGTTTTCCTTCTCTTAGGACGGTTGCCAAAAGGCTAGAGAGCCCATCCTGCCCATTGACGCTCTTTGTCAGACCCTCTCCATTGGCGCCCCCTTGCAGTGGGGGAGAGGCTTGGTACCCTAATGAAGTTGTGAGCTATGCTGGCGGTGGCATAATAGCCGCCGGTAGGGCCTCCCATGCCAGACAGGCCACAACCAAAGGGTCTGACAAAGAGCGTCTGTATTAACTACTAGAATATAAAATGCAATTTACAATGCAATCCTATACATACTTACAAATGATGCCGAGTTCAAAGGGCATGCTTATAGTAGACAAGATTATAGCTTTAAACACCAGAAATGACTGGTACATTTTCCAATATATTCTGCTAACAGCATGGATATTTGTGTGACAGATCATTTCAATTCTGGAAAACGCTCTTGACTTAGGACAATGTTGAAGTCTTAAAAAAACAAAACTTAGCCCCATTATTTTAGTCCAGTGTATGTGGATGTCTTCTTCTATTCCTCTCACTTTTTAAATAAATGGCACTTTAAAAATTGAGTTTTTACAACTGTGTACACTGTACAGGATGAAGATTGGTAACACTGCATTTTCCCCAAAGTGCATGAGACATTTTCCCCAAAGTGCATGTAATAATTTTAATGAAGATTGTTACCTGAAGATACTCTGTATAGGCTGACATATTGGGAATGGAAAATTTTGTAATCTGATAAATCTTCTAAGCTCTCTCTGCTTTTCTTCCAAGCCACAAAAAAGGTTTTCTGTTGTTTTATATTATCTGTTTTATATTGTTGTTATTAAATTGTGATTTTGCTGTTTTATTATCTGATTTTATATACCGGAAGGAGCGGTATATAAAAACGAACAATAAATAAATAAATAAATAAATTGGTCGAAGGTATCACAAATCCCATCATCCGTTGTCCATACTCCCCCAAACATATTGTTTTTGTGATTAATCACTATGCTTTAATTAGGTTCAATTTGTAACAATGAAAATACATCCTGCATATTAGATATTTGCATTAGAATTTATAAGAGAAGCAAAATTATTTATGAAGTAGCAACGAAAATATAGATGGGGATCACCACAACATGAGGAACCTTATTTAGGGCTCACGGCATTAGTAAGGTTGAGAACTATTGCATTAATACATATATCTTTCTGTTTAATTGCTATTACATGTTAAAAAAATTAATTTCTAGGGGGGCGGTGAGTAAATTTTTTCCTGGAAAGGTGGCGGTAGGCCAAAAACGTTTGGGAACCACTGCTGTAGATCATAATCTACTGATTCATCGCCTTGCTACATCTGGAGTCCGAGGCTCAGCCCTCAAGTGGTTTGACTCCTTCCTTAGAGATCGAAGGTAATAAGTGGAGTGCACGGGCCAAGCCTCCGAGAAGTCTTCCCTCCATTGCGGGGTGCCTCAGTGTATCTGGGGTCAAATACCAGTGTTCTTCTCAATATGAATTCTATATATACGTATCAGAGAAGCTCTTTCGAAATGCCATGTGTTCATAGGGTTTCTCCTCACTGTGAGTCTTTTCATGTCTACGTACTTGTCCACTATCAGTAAAGCTCTGTCCACACTCCAGGCATGTATAGGGTTTCTCTCCAGTGTGAGTCCTTTTATGTGAACGTAAAATTGAATTCTCAGTGAAGCAATTTCCGCACTCTTGGCATGTCTAGGGTTTCTCTCCAGTGTGAGTCCTTTGATGTGAACGTAGATCTCCACTCTGAGTGAAGCTTTTTCCACACTCCAGGCATTTATAGGGTTTCTCCCCAGTGTGAATTCTTTGATGTGAATGCAGGTTTGAACTCTGTGTTCTCTGATGTCTACGTAGATGAACTACGACTGTAGCTCATTCCACACTCCAGGCATTTACATGCTTTCTCCCCAGTGTGAGTGCTTTCATGTGTACGTAGACTTGAAAACTGAGTGAAGCTCTGTCCACACTCCAGGCATTTATAGGGTTTCTCCCCAGTGTGAGTCCTTTTATGTGAACGTAAAATTGAATTCTGAGTGAAGCAATTTCCGCACTCTTGGCATGTCTAGGGTTTCTCTCCAGTGTGAGTCCTTTGATGTGAACGTAGATCTCCACTCTGAGTGAAGCTTTTTCCACACTCCAGGCATTTATAGGGTTTCTCCCCAGTGTGAATTCTTTGATGTGAATGCAGGTTTGAACTCTGTGTTCTCTGATGTCTACGTAGATGCGAACTACGACTGTAGCTCATTCCACACTACAGGCATTTACAGGGTTTCTCCCCAGTGTGAGTGCTTTGATGTGTACGTAGACTTGAACTCTGAGTGAAGCTCTGTCTACACTCCAGGCATTTATAGGGTTTCTCCCCAGTGTGAGTCCTTTTATGTGAACGTAAAATTGAATTCTGAGTGAAGCAATTTCCGCACTCTTGGCATGTCTAGGGTTTCTCTCCAGTGTGAGTCCTTTGATGTGAACGTAGATCTCCACTCTGAGTGAAGCTTTTTCCACACTCCAGGCATTTATAGGGTTTCTCCCCAGTGTGAGTCCTTTGATGTGTACGTAGAGTTGAACTCTGAGTGAAGCTCTGTCCACACTCCAGGCATTCGAATGGTTTCTCCCCAGTGTGAGTCCTTTGATGTAAACGTAGACCTGAACTTCGGGTGAAACTCTGTCCGCAGGCTAAGCATTTTCTCTGCCATATCAACAGTAATTGCAATACAGATACTTGACTCCTTTTTTCTTTCTTATCTGTGAGGTCTAGAATTCTGCGAGATCATCACCTTGAGAGAATTTCTTCTTCCTATATTGTTTACCTTACTGCAAAGAATGCTCTGGTTAAGAAAGAAGCAAAAGGTTATTATTATTATTATTATTATTATTATATTGATTTATGGCCTGCTTTATCTCCCCTCATGGATACTCAAAGCAGCTGAACATACAACTTTAGTATACAATTTAAAACATAAAATAT